>JAODAL010032846.1:0-46361 GCA_025379985.1 Phyllomedusa bahiana
GCCCCCTCCCCTCCTCTGCCATGTTTAAGACCAAGCGTTCCTCAGCTGCCCATGTCTCTCAGCAGCATGAGCAAGGATCAACCTCCGCTTCAGCCTCCACCGTCGCCCGAGTACCACCACCACCACCAGAGACCCATCCTACCCCTTCTCCTTCCACCAATTTGACCCACATGCCGTACAGCGGCCAGTCTAGCAGCCAGCCTTCAGTTTACCAGGTTTGTGAGCAGAAGAAACACTTTAACCCAAACCATCCCAAGGCCAAAAGCCTGAATGTCGGCATTGCCAGGCTTTTGGCCTTGGAAATGTTGCCTTTCCGTATTGTGGACACAGATGGGTTCCGCCATCTCATGGCCCTTGCCTGCCCCCAATACCAGATGCCGAGCAGGCATTTCTTTGCCAGAAAAGCCGTCCCTGCTCTGGCCAGCCACGTGTCCTCTAACATCTCAAGCACGTTGTCTGCATCTGTGTCCGGCAAAGTCCATCTGACCACCGACACATGGACTAGTAAGCGCGGCCAAGGCCACTATATCTCTGTGAGTGCAGATTTAAGGGTCGTGCTGCGGTCCAGGACGGGGATAGTTAATGTCCAGTTCAACTAAAAAGGTGGTTCAAAGACTCCTTTTTCCGGCACTTTTTAATCTGTGGGTCAGACAGGTTTAAGGGTCATGCTGCGTTCCAGGATAGGGATAGTTGATGTTCAGTTCAACTAAAATGATGGTTCAAATAATACTGCCTTCTGGCACTTTTTAATTTGTGGGTCATGGAGGTTTAAGGGTCATGCTGTGGTACAAGACAGGAATAGTGAATAGTCTGTGATTTTTTTTCTGTGACTCTTGTTGCCTAATTGTCTTGCCTAAGATGTAGCACGTATCCAGTTTCCTGTGGATGTTAATTCCAGCTTCTCCAGCCCTGTTTGTGTGTAAGAATGAAGGTGTTGTTCCTCTCCCATAGACTTTAATGGTCATCGGCGATAATCTGTTATCGACTATCGGAAATCGTCTTGATAATTGCCGATATCGACTATCGGCTCGATAACGATTGTTGACGCAATCGCTCACTATTCCTAAGCACTAAACAAACAGCCCCCACTCCTTAACCAGAGCACTTTGCTTATGGTAACCTACGGACAGACATGCTTAGATTTTTGGTCCTCTCCTTTTCAACTATGATCTTCATAGCGAGAAAACCCCTTTAAAGACTTGTATCAACATTTACATTTTTCATTCTCTAAACTAAGGAAACACTAATGACTAAACTTAACATTGTCCCAAAGAGTAAGAAGATGAAACATATTACATTTTTTATTTAAGAACGTATATGACATGAACAATGTGTAAGTGAATTCTTTATCAATTCCTTGTGAGCTCAAAGATCAAAACTTTAAACCATCTTGATTCCATCTATAAAAAAAGTTTACTCAATTTTAAATCCAAGAAAAATGCAATTTATAAAAACTCTAATGGCCATAAAGAGTACCTATCACTTCCACACAAACATACAAATTATAATAGTAAATACAATTCTAAGATTTTTTTCCAATACTTGACATTAGCAATGCAGAGGGCTCATGTTATTACAGGGGAATAGATCTTGCTTTTACTTTCTTAGCAGAGCTCTGTATGTGGCAGGGATTCTTTCTGTTGAGCTATACCACCTGTGCAGGGGGAGCTGAGGACATAGCTGCTACATACAGTATAACAGGCATAGCACACTGAGGACATAGTATGACATTACAGTGCATCTACATTACACTGCTGCTAGTGTTATATCCATCACAGACATAGCAGCACATGATGTTGATGTAGACTTACAAGCTCCCTCCCCCCTGCACAGTGGACTCTTCCAGCTCAGAGGCAGGAGATTAGATACAACTGTCATCCAAAAAGCTGTCAGGTGCCGACTTCAGAGCTGTCTTAAAGGGCCAGCGCTTTTTTAAAAACAGAATTACAGGTGAAATACTTTGATTTCCCTAATGTAGCATATTTAAGGAAGTGTTTGTATTTTAGTCTCCTGTTATTTCATGAGGTTTCCCTGGAGGTGATAGGTACTCTTTAAGAAAATAGGAATACAGCAGAGGGTTAGTCCAAACTCAACAACCAAGGTATTACCAATAAATCGAAAGATGGCATCAGCATGTCCAAAGAGTCTATGGACCTTATGTATGAACACTGTCTAGCCGTAAGACTGTCTTTGCTGCCCATAGCAACCAATCAGAGCTCAGCTTTCATTTTTTCCAGAGCACTATATGAAATGAAAGCTAAGATCTGATTGGTTGCTGTGACAGTCTTACTGCTAGATATTTTTATGCATAAGGCCCCATATGCTTAATACAAAAAGGCAAAATATGCATCTTAAAAACTGCAATGTTGCGGAGGTAAAATATTGAACTTTTTTAGGTGCATATTCCGACACTTTGAGCGTCATGTATGAACGGGGCTGCGTCAGGTATCTGCCGTGCCTTGAGGCCGAAAAACCTATAGATGTATGAACAGCCGTGCGCCAAAAGTTGGCGCTTTCTGCACCAGACACAGCACTTTTGAATGAGCCAAGTTGACGGGAGCGATTCGTGCCAGAATCATACAACTGCGCCAAAGTTTGGAGCAAAACATATGAATGCACCAAAGTTTAGCGTATAACTGTTGTTCAAATTAATACCAATTTCAAAGTGGTACAGCTGAGACAAATTCTGCTGTAGAATGGGACACATATACAGTGCTGTGAGGCACCTTCATACATACTGGCGCCTTCTACACTCCTCTATAGCAATTTAAAACTGGTGTGTTGGCGCCAGGTTTCATACATGATGCCCATTATGCATTAAAGGGGTGCTCCAGGACTGATCAATGGTTGTCCATCGGGGTATGAGTAATAATAGAAGAGAAGCCTCATACTTACCTCTCGGATACTCCCGTCCACTCTCGGCTGCCAGTGCATTCATTCCGGATGTAAGCAGTGAACATTCATCAGTCATGTGACAGCTCCAGCCAGTTACAGGCCCGAGAGGTCACGTGCGTGCGACATTGTGGCCTGTGATTGGCTGCAGCTGTCATGTGAACAATGGATGGGAGCATCGGGAGGTAAGTATATTACTTCCTGGCTGAATGCACCGGCATCCGGGAGTGAATGGGAGCATCCGGGAGGTAAGTATATTACTTCCTGGCTGAATGCACCGGCATCCGAGAGTGTAAGTATATTACTTCCTGGCTGAATACACCGGCATTCGGGAGTGAACAGGAGTGTCCGGGAGGTAAGTATATTACTTCCTGGCTGAATACACCGGCATCCGGGAGTGAATGGGAGCATCCGGGAGGTAAGTATATTACTTCCTGGCTGAATGCACCGGCATCCGGAAGTGAATGGGAGCATCCGGGAGGTAAGTATATTATTGCGACCGGCGCCCGCGACCCCTCCTGTGGGCACCGGCGCAGCTCTGCCCCGGTCCCGGGGACGAGTGCCGCCGCTGCCCGGTGTCGGGCGGGGGGGACACCCCGCCCTCCGGGGGCCCCCAGTACTTACCCGGGGGCCCTCCTTGTCCCCCGCGCCTCCGCTTCCCGGCGCGCGCCCGGGGTCTGTGAATTTTTAAAGGGGGAAGTGCCCGGTAAAATTTGGGGAATTGCCGGGCACTGTCTCATTTCCCGGGCACTCCGCCCGCTTTCCCCGCCGGGTCTTTAGTGCCTTGCCATTGAGAAAGCATTCCCATTGCCCCGCCTGATCTACCTTACCGTATCCCACTTCCGCTCTTGACCACGAACTCTGCCCCCGTTTCCCGACCGCCTGCCCTGTCCACACCACGAACCATAGCTGCCTGCCCCGCCTTCTGCCTGACCCCGACTACAAACCTGCCTGGCGATTTTTCACCACGCTATACTTCGGGTGCCACCGCAACAAGTCACGTCAGGGGTAACGCCTGTAGACCTCCCCCCCCACAAATCCATCCCGCTTTGCGGCGGGGTCTGGTGAAAACCAGGACCTACTTAATTCCGTTCCCTGGGGTGGGTTACACCTCGCTTGGGTGGTCCAGGGATCCACTTCCTTTTCCGGGGAAACCTAACAGTAAGATCCGGGCCATGGATCCCGTCAAAGGGGACCCCGGGGCCCAGTGGCGGACCTTTTCCCGCGTGGTGCCCGACATTCTCAGCAACTGGCCCACAGGGCAACAGCTGGATCTGTTGACCGCCTGGGCAGCAGCTCATCAAACCCCCAGCAGCAACCTCCACCCCCCTGTGGCCCTCCCGCCCGGCGGTTCCAACTCTCCTTGGGGCCCAAGCTCCGTTGCCCCTGCCTGCCAAAATTTGACGGTGACCCAACTCTGCAGGGTTTCTCACCCAGTGCACCTCACAAAAGAGTTTAAAAGGGGGACCAATTTTTCTTGAAAAAAGTTTCCAAATGGCTTTGGTTCAGCCCCCTTTTCCGGGAAAACCCTGGCCTGGGTTACACCCAACAAACCTGACGCGACCACCCCCCGCGAATTCCCCAGTGCTTTTGAGACCCCCCGAACCCCTGCAAAGAAAGGCACTCGAACCTACCCAGGGGGGAAACTTTAGTCGAGAGTCGCAGTCAATTCGACCCGGACAAAATTTTCCTAATAAAACCCCCCCTGGGCGCCCCCAAAAAACCTTTCCCCCCGTATCAAGGGGGAGCCCTTGGGCCCCCAAGAGATTTGCCCTCCCTTAAAGGAATTAATCCACCGGGCCCAAAGGTTGAAATTGACCCCGGCGCTTTGCAAAAGAGGAAAAAAGGAGTAAGAGGGATGGGGGAGGGGGTTGAGTGGGGGTTTTAATATGGGGTTTTAAAAAGGGAGGGAAATGAGGTGGATAAGAATTTCTGACAAAATTATCCCGGCCCGCGCACAGAAGTAGTTGTGCGATCCATCAACCCGAGAGTGTCCGCTTTTTGCCCCAAATCCGGGAAACCCCCCAAACCACCAGTTGGGGGAGGATTAAATGAGAATTTCCTCCCCACCCTAAAAATGGGGTGGAGATAGGAGAGGGGGCTTGTATTTAGGTTGTTTGGACCCCGGTTTTCCGGGAACTTTTTAGCCCGCCCTTTATTCCCTTACCCCAAAACTTCCTTTTAAAACTGAAAAAGCCGTTGGGGAATCCCCGTAAGGGGTTGGGGGTTTAGACGATGGTAAGGAAACAAACCCTACCCTCCACTGGGCGCCCTCAAAAAAAATCTCCCTTTTATGACTGTTGTTTCCCCGGGTTGTTTTTGGGGCTCCCTGGTGCAGGGATCCCCATGTTAAAGGAGAAAAGGCAGGTGGGTGGGGATGAATGCTGGAATTTGTCTGGTGGCACCCGCCCCGGTGCGTCCGTTCCCCCAACCGTTTAGGGAGGGGGTAGAAAGGGGGGGTTTTGGGATCTTCTTGGAGAAGAGGGGAGATTTAATGGGTTATGATGTTGATTATTGGGGAAGTTTAGGGGGAGGGTTTTTAAGGGTAAAGAAGGCATGGGTTTTAATTTGGGACAATTTAAAGGTTTAAAGCAAATACTCCTCCCCGGCGGGGGAGATTTTTTTTCCCAAATAAAAGGCTTTTAAAAAGGGCCCTTATTCGTATGGGGCCTTTTTAACAAAACCCACGGTAAAAACCCTACCCTTGCCCTGAACACGGAAACTGTTTTTTGAGGGGTTGGAAAAAAATTTTTTTAAGGGTTTGACCTGCGAGGGTCCTAAACCCAAAACCCATTGAGAGGGGGGAGAATGGAGGGTTTTAAAAGGATGGGAATTTAATAGGACCCTTGTTGGTGAAAGGAGAGTTTTTAAAATTTGTGAAAATATTCCGGAAATTCCTTTTAAGGGGGTTAAATAAGAATTTTTTCGGATGTGAGATATGTCTAATGGTGGGGGGTATTTTGGGGGGGTAAAGGGGTAATAAAAAATTTTGAAATGTCTCTTACCAAAAAATTGGGTTTTGGTTAGTATTTTGGAGGGGGGTTAAATGGGGATTGAGTTTTGGGTGGAGGGGGCCCTGGGAAAAAAAAACTTTTGGGTTTTAATTTAAAAGAGTTTTTTCCGCATTAAAATTCTATTGGTGGCACCCATCATTCACTTTCCAAAAAAAACCCAACCCAGGCATGGCCGCCAGAGGGCCCAAAAGGCATTTGCCCCAATTAAAACACCTTCGCCTCGCCCCTCCGACCAACCGATTCCGAGAAGCCATTCTTTCTGGGGGGGAAAGGCCCTCGGTTTCCCGGGGGCTGCCAATTCTGAACGCAGAAGGGACCAAAAGGCCCCAAAAAGGGCACCTGTCTTTCTTTTCCAAGACTTTTTCTCCCTGCGGAGAAAATTTACACCATCGGAGACCGGGGAAATTTGGGGTTGGTATCAAGCACCCCCAGAAAGTGGCGTTATTTTCTGGAAGGGGCACGCACCCCATCACCATTTTATCCGACCATAAAAATCTTCAATACCTCCAAACGGGGCCCAAAAGCCTCAACCCACGTCAAGCCAGGGGTCCCCGTTTTTTTCTCGCCGCTTCATTTCCAGAACATTTTCCCCGGCCAGCAGAGAAGAACAACAGGGCCATACGCCCTCTCCCAAAGTCCCCCGATTTTTGGGTGGGAGGGGCAATGCCCCACATATAATTTCCCCGAACGCCTGATCTCGGGTCCATAGATCTGCAAAAGGTTCCTCCGGGAAGACTTATGTCCGTCCTGCCTCCGCAGGGAATTTTTGGGAAATGGGGGACAACGTTTCCCCTTTTGGCTTTGGTCACCCAAAACACGCAAATCCTTCCTCCTAATCCTCCCTTTTTACTGGTGGCCCCAAAACTTTGCTGGGACAAACAGGATTTCGGAAAAGCCCTCGTTACTTTTGCTTCGAACAAAGACCCCCTCCCACAAAAACCCCCGGATTTTCTCCAGCCTTTTGCCCCCATCCCAGGCCCCTTGGACTCATTAGCAATGGATTTTTGTCACGGGATTCCCCCCTCCCTTCGGGCAAACGGCCCTCTGGGGGGCCCCCGGGGCCCTTTTTTCGAAAGATGGCGCCTTTAACCCATTCCAGGGCTGCCCCCTGCCCCCCAGTTGGGGCCGCCTTTTTTCTTCCACTCTTCCGCCTACACGGGGCTTCCCCCGCACATTTTCTCCGGGATCGGGGGGGTCCAAAATTTTGTGTTCGAGGGGTTTTGGCGGGCCCCCTTTCTCTCGGTTGCGGTGAATCTCGATTTTCTCTTCCGCCCCACCACCCCAGACGAAAAGCCCAATGGAGAGGATCAAAACAAAATCCTGGGGGCTATTTTATGACATTTGTCTCGGCCGACAGGGTGACTTTGGGCCACTTTTTCTTTGGGCGGGTTTTTCCTATAACTCCCTGGGGTCAAATCCACTGGGAACCTCGCCCCTTTTTCATCGTCATGGCCAACACCCCGCCCTCCATTACCATTGTCTCCACCATCAGAATGCCGGGAGCGGATTTTTTTTTCCCCAAAATAGGAAACCTTTGGAAAACCGACCCCCCGTCTCTGCAGCAGCATCCGCACGCATGAAAGTCCAAAGCGGAAAAAAGAAAAAGAAGAAAACCCTCCCCCCCCAGTTTTTCGCCTGCGACAAGGCCCGCCCATCGCCCAAATATATTTCCGGTTAAGATCCCCTCTTTCAAATTGGGCCCCGGGGACGTAGGACCATTTGAAGTACCCTCCCATAACCCGGGTGCCTACAAACTCCGCTCCCACCCCCACAATGCTATTTCCCCCCCCCATGTCTCCTTGTTAAGCCTTGGCCTGGGGAACCGTTTTTTTTCCCCGAGGGAAACAAACCTCCATCTTCTAAGCGGAGGGCCCCCAACAAACCTTCACCTGTAAATAAAAATCCAGACATGAAAACCCCTCAAGGAAGGCGGGATTTCCTGATTGATTGGGGGGAGTTTTTTTCCCCGAGGAGAGATCGTGGGGGCCGGAGGACACATCTTTTGGACCGTGAGTTGCTGCAGAGAAAATTTCCTTCAGGCCAGAAAGAAGGGAGGGCTAAAGGGGGGGTGATACTGTTTGGGCCCGGCCCCCGGACCCCCCCTGCGGGCGCTGGGGGCAGCTCTGCCCCGGGGGCCCGGGAGGAGTGCCCGCTGCTGCCCGGTTCCCGGGGCGGGCGGGACTTCCCCCGCCAAACTTACCCCCCGCTCCTGTTCCCTGCAGCCCCTGCTGCCCCGGCGCGCACCCTTTATCTAAAGGGGCCGGGCGCCGGTCTGTGAGAAATTTAAAAAGGGGCAGCCCGGGAATTGCCGGGCCCCTGCCTCTATTTAACTGGGCACTTCCGCCCCTCCCCCCGGGCTTTAGGCCTTGCCTATTGAGAAACGTTCCCTATTGCCTCTCCTGATCTACCATTTACCGTCCTCACTTCCTCTCTTTACCACGGGAATCTCTGCCGCCTGCCCGACCCGCCTCCTGTTCCCCACCCCAAAAAACCATAGCTGCCTGCCCTGACCTTCGCCTGACCCCCACTACGACCTGTGCATTTTGCACCACCTAAATTCTTGCCCACCGCAAGCAACCCCGTCGGGGGAAAAAACCTGGGGACTCCCGCCGCAGCAAGTCCCTCCCGCTTTGGGCGGCCTCTGGTGAAAACCGGGAACCAACTTGATTCCCCGTTCCCTGGCTGCTTACACCCTCGCTTGGTGGTCCAGGGGTCCACTTCCGGTCCGAAACCTAACATATAAACTTCCTGGCTGAATGCACCGGGACCGCAAATGAAAGGGGGGCATCGGGGGGTAAGTATATTACTTCCCCGGCGGGAAACACCCCACCCCGGGGTGAATGGGAGATCCGGGAGTAAGTATATTACTTTTCCCGGCTGAATGCCCGTCCCTCCCCGGATTGAAGGGGAGCACAGGAAATTAAGTTATATTATATCCTGGCCTAATGCACCGGGAATCCGGAGTGTAAATTTTTGCTTCCTGGGGTGAATACACCGGCATCCGGGAAGGGGAAAGGGAGCATCCGGGAGGGTTAAGTATATTATTCCGGGTGAAAACCCGGCATTTGGGGAAGTGAAAAGGGGGTTTCCGGGAGTAATATAAGTATGGGCCACCCAAGAAGAATTTTGGGTTTTCTCTTAGCAAACCCAAACGCACCCACTTTTTATTTTTCTGACATTTTTTTGAAGAAAGCTGGGTCTTGTTAGTTTCTAGAACTCTGTTTTTTTCTATGGCAACAAAGACAAAATCTTACTGCATTAGTTTGATAAAGATGTCCATTGAGTTTTCAGAAATTTCTGATGCCATTTGTCCATATTGTGCCTAAACATACCCCCGGCCTTTTTGGCTCTGGCCCCTTTCCCCGGGGCGCTACAAAAATAAGGGCCAGGTTTTTGACCTAATACCGTTTTATATATTGTGTGAACTGTGTTTTATCTTTTTCTGGGTGCTGATTTATTCCGGGCCAACACCTGTGGCCGGGAATTTTCCACACACCTTTTAAAGTAACTTTGGTTCTTCTTGAGTGACAGCTTTCTTTCATCTTGTTCTTTTGTTTCCTTCGCCAATTGCCTCATTTCTACCTTTCTTCTGTTCCATATAAGGTTTCTCTGCTTCCTTCCTGGCCCCCGCTGCTAATATTGGTTCATTGCCCTATAATTCGCCTGCACTTTTCTTGTTTCTCTCTGTGTTACTTTGACTTTTTGCCTGGACTCCGTTACCCCTTTGTCTCACAATTTCGGTACCTTCGCTGCCCGTCCCGTTACAGACTCTGGATCACCCCCACTACGTTTTCGTGTTCTGTGTTTTTTTTGCCCTGTCTGTGTGCACTTTGCGCGATGCAGTTTTTTAGTTTTCTGGTTTGGGCCGACCTATTAACCAGTCGGGGTTTCCCCCAAAAAGGGAGGGACAGAGGCTGGGGCCAGTGTGTGTCCCTGACAGTCCTTGACAGCCATCTTTTTGATTTATTTTGGATTCCTTCACCCAAAAGACAGCTGAGAAAAGTCACAATATTAAAAGCAAATACAAAAAAAGAGGAAAAAGCCATAAAAAATATACTTATATTACATTCGTCTAAAAAGTGAGAAGTAACTACATCCAACTATACAAAATAACAGGACATACAAAAAATTCTAAACTATCTAAACCTACTATTTATTAATCAATGTGACTAGAGACAGCAGTGTCTGCTTTGGTATTGATGGTGCTATTTTATATGAAATAATGCCTGCGTGCAATTTAATTAATGAATATAATTCTGTATATAGTATTCTAAATAATGCAAAGGCTAAAGAGAGAGGGGACAAACGAGAAATGTCTCCTGGTTGCAGCTTCTTCAAACAATAATCAATGAAGACTTAATCATCATGTTAGTTCAGGCAAGGAACCATCTTTTCTGATGTGCTGTATTGACTGTCGGTCCGCTATTGATGATTGTGCTATTAAAATTTGCTTAATTATTGTATATAAAAAAGAAAAACACGATGGAAAAATTAGGGGTGGCGAGAATCCATATCAGCACGTTCCATATGGTGGGTGGATGGATGACAGTGCAGTTATAATTACTAGATATGTATTTTTAATGGTGCTTATATGTCATTAACACACAATGCCACTCGCCATTCAGAAGAACAGAACATAGAATTTGTATAAATCTGGATGGATAGTCCAGAGGACACAATAGTTTATGAGGCTTATACACTTAGGCAATGTTCACACGGGTAAAATTTTGGTGCACATTTCGAGGGTTTTAATTTTCGCTCTAATACGGGTTTAGATGCGCGCCGAAATTACGGTAATTCCATAGCTCTCATAGAGAAGTATGGATTAAAGCCTCCTTCCCCGCTCGGTCGACAGTACGATCATATTGGGACCTCCCGGGAGATAAATGAAAATGTCAATTACTTGCGGCGAATACGCACCGCGAGTAATGAATGTCAATGGGGCCGGCGGGCTACTGGCCCGCCCCGCGCTGCGGGAGTTTGCGCGTATTAGCGCAAGCTCCTGAAAAACACACGATGTACTGTGGCGCGTACTGTACGCACCGCAGTACATCGTGTGAACATACCCTTAGGGTATGTTCACACTGCTTAATTGCGGGGCGCCCCAGTACGCACCACAGTACATCGTGTGTTTTTTCCGGGAGCTTGCGCTAATAAAGCGCAAACTCCCGCAGCGCGGGGCGGGCCAGTAGCCCGCCGCCCCATTGACATTCATTACTCGCGGTGTATTCGCCGCAAGTAATTGACATTCACTTATCTCCCCGGGCGTACAATATGATCGTAATTGGGCCGACGGGAGGACAGGAGGCGTAGTCCATAGTTCTCTATGAGAACTATGGATTACCGTAAGTATGGCTGCATTTCGCTTGTATTAAAAGCGCAGTAACCGCGAAATACGTGGGGAAATGCGCCCCAAATAAGCCGTGTGAACAATAGCCTTAGGCTCGGGCTACACGGTATTGTGACAATGCCATCCAAAATCTGGACCGCGTCACACTGCCATTTTTTTGCACGGTTTTTGCGTAAAAAAACGCTTGGATTTCAGATTCCCAGGGCCCATTACATTAGAGCGCATGGGAATCTGACGCATTTCCCCCCGGCGAACAACAACTTTCATATTCCCCCTTTATTTTAGTTTTAGGAAAAAACATCATAAAAAATGTTGTTGTGTAACACAACACTGATTTTCATTGTAGGCTACACATGCGGGGGATACGGTCGGAGAAAAACCAACCAAAACCCATGCTATGTGGACAGACTTTTTTGGGCCTTTCACAAACCCCATTTTCCCGCAATTTACCAGATTTTTGTGCAGCAGTGTACAGCATTAATTGCGGTGCCTTCCTGCACAAAAAACGCATTGAAAAAATGCATCAAAAACGCACTGTGTGAAAGCACCCTTAGGGCGACATATATGAAAACTGGCGCAGACTCCGGTCAAATACACATGTGCTTCCCTGCATTCTTTTATGCCATGTGAACACAGCCTAAAAGAGGACTTCTATGAGTTGTCATTTGCTTATGAATGAATTGCTGTGGTCATTGAATTGATAAGACCCCCAGCTAGCGTGCAGAAAAAGCACAAACTTGTCCCCAGTTTGAAGTGCAGAGGTAGCTGCTCACAGTCACAACCAAGGAAAATTTGCTTCTGTGTTTTCTGACTGATGGAATAAATATAATAGCAATAATATACAGTTGAGTCAAGTTATTATGACCACTTCCTACTTTTGACATTGGCAGGAAGTGAAGCCCTGTGTGTAAGCTGGCTTGGTGGGTATTTAAGGTGTGTGATAGGCTGTCTGCACACATTTTCTTTGTTGCTGTCATGGGTAAAAGGGGCAATTTATCAGAGTTGCAAAAAGGGATGATTATTGGCTTGCGGGCTAAGGGTGGCAGTACTTCTGTAATGACGCGTTTGTGAACCGTTTTCGTGCTGCTGTGATGGAAGTGTATCATGAGTGGACAAATGGCGCCATTGTAAATAAATGACCTGGAAACTGCAGAACATCACCGCGGTGCATGAGGGCTACCAACACGTTACAGTGGAGCAGCTCACTGCCAAAAATAATCAGGAGACACAGTGTGTGTGTCTAAAACCACAGTTTGGTGAACCCTACTGCATATGGGGCTCTGGGGAGGACGGATGTCACTGCAACTCTGCTAATGAAGTTGAATTTGAAAAGATAAAAGCAGATTGGAGACAGCGCTCCCTTGCGTAATATAATAGATACAGGAGATAGCGTACGTAAAGGTATGCTACTCACCTCTCTTGGTTGTGCAAATGAAGTTGAATTAGCAGGAAAGGCTTCAATTTTTACAGCAGTATCCGAATTGGAACTCTGCTTATTCTGAAAGAGTTGTCTTCTCTGATGACTCATGTTTCCTGCTTAATAGAATAGATGGACATTAGCGTGTCAGATAAGAACGTCAGAGAACAAACATTATGCAACCATTGCTGGAAGAACACAGGTTCGTGGTGGCAAAACTATGATCTGGGGAATGTTTTTGTGCCATTCTCTGGGCCATTTACCTATGTGGTAGGTGCTCTCATCCGATTTACATAGGAATTCATCCTTGCAGATCAGTACACCCATACATGCTGATTGTTTCCTGGGACAAGGCAATGCAACATTTGACACTTCCTGGTCCAACACTGGTTGGAAGAGCAGGACCAAGACATTCAAGTACTATCTTCGCCCCTTATTCCTCAGTCTTGAACATATGTGGGACCACCTCCATCGTTGTGTTGTCTCTACACACCCTCCAGCAGCTATGGGATGTAATCAGCATGGCTCCAGATACCTGTGGCAACTTACCAGGACCTTATTAAGTCACTCCCAGCCTCTCTAGATGCTGTCTTTGCTGCACACGCAGATACTCTGGATATATGGTCATAATAATATGACTCAACTAAGTAAATCATATAATAACACCTATATAATACATATTTATAGTACCACTAATAATAATACAAATATCATAATTCCCACCAGTATTAGTGCTATATTTTTCTTTCACATATTCATAGACAGGATAGTTCAATATGAAATTTGATGGTATTTGCAGTTACTTTTCGGATGTCTTTTGTGCCTCCATTTTTGTGCACATTCCTCATTGTGGTCTTCATTGGAGCATCCGGATTCCAGATTCATAGTCCACATTTTTTCCATGATGTCATTGTCAGCTGTGGATGTACATACAGTGACATAACAAACAGCTGCGGGCTTTATAAGTATATATAAGTCACTCTCCCTGTGACCCCACAGCAGCTCTGTGTACCCAGGCCATGTGGCACAGATGGCACCATGCTGTCACATTGTGGCAGGTGATTGCTGCTCAGTACTAAGTAATCAGTGGCTGTAATTAGCCAGACTGGACTGGGGCTTGGATAATAGAGCAGACAACCAGCTGCCAGTCACAGGGAGTTCCCTGCTGCAGGGGGATGGGGGTTATTTATTACCACTAACATCCCATGCCTGTAGTAAAGCCAGGCCTAATAAGCCATAACATTGAGTAAATCTAATAAGTGTGTCTCCTAGTACTGGTAGCAGCCTGATACTGTAACCCGTGCAGCAATTATTCATTGTTTGTAGCACTTAATATAACATATGCTGTGTGATCTCGCTCCAAGTATGTGAATGAGGCTTCCATTTTAACCTATTGTTTGCTAATGGTTGCAATAATTGTTATCAGACTTACAGAAATGTAAAGAAAATAAAATGCAAGGTAGTAGTCCAATGTTCCCTTTTTTTTCCTCTTTAAGCAGGAAAACACACTTCAGCTGCATTCACATATTGCTTATGTGCGGCATTTTTCAACTGCATCAAAAATGCAAGCAATTTAAACATGCACGCACTTTTTAATAAACCCACAATTCATCTGTGCTCCAAATGAGAGTACGGGTATGTTCACATGGGGTTTTTGAACATGTTTTTGGATACATTTTCAATCCGAAAAATGTATTAAGAAGTGCTGCATAAAATGCATCCAACAGGCACCCAAAGTGTGCTGTGTGTTTAGATGCGTTGTGGCTGCAGCAGAAAGGCCCCCTATAGCCTTCAGTAGGGCGTCTGCTGCATCAAACGGATCAAGAATTGACATGAACGGATCCGAAAGATGCATCAGAAAAACGCATGTAAACACTCATCAGTGATCACTCGTCTGAACGCCGATGCATATTTTACATTGAAAGCAATCACACTGCACATTGTTAGATGCGTGTTTTGGGTCCAAAACAAGGATCCAAACACACATCTAAGGGTATGTTCACACAGCGTGTTGGGTCCGTGTGAACATACGTTTTTAGATACGTGTTTGGATCCGTCTGTCAGACCCTAAACGGACCCAAACACGTATCTAATAACTAGCAGTGTGATTTATATTGCTTTTACTTTGAAACAAGCACGAGTGATCGCCGATGCGTGTCTCACTGCATCTTTCTGATCTGTCTTTCGGATCCATTCCAAGAATTATTTAGTTACATAGTTAGTACAGTTGAAAAAAGACATGTGTCCATCAAGTCCAACCACGGGTGGGGAAAATGTGGTTGAAGGGAGAGAGACAAGAATTTTAAGCCCAGCCTCACCACTGGTTAATGCCCTGGAACCCACAAGACCAGAACCAAACTGCTCCAGTGGAGACCCTATCTCTGACCACAGAGCCCCCACCAGACAGGATCCAGAATATTACATGGTTATGTACGTATTAATATTCTTCAGTTTCAGGTAGTTATCGAAGCTTTTCTTGAAACTCTTTACAGTCCCTGCTGTGACCAGCTCCTCAGGCAGCTACTGTATTCCACAGATTCACAATTCTTACAGTGAAGAATGCTCTTCTCCTCTGGAGATTGAATCCTTTTCTCTCTAGCCGAAGGGAATGTCCCCTTGTCTTTTGAGGGGGCTTTAGGCTATGTTCAAACGGCTTAAACTGGGACATATCTCGCCCCGTATTTTGCGCCGTACTGCGCTAAATACGGGGCGAGATATGCCCCAATAATTACGGTAATCCACAGTTCTCATAGAGAACTATGGATTACGTCTCCTCTCCCCGCTCTGACAATACGCCGAGTAGGGAGATAAGTGACATGTCAATTATTCTCGGCGTTTACGCGCCGAGAGTAATGAATGTCTACGCCCCGAACTCAGGGCGTAATTGCGAGACGTAATTACGCCCCGCAGTAACACAGTGTGAACGTAGCCTTACATGAAATAGTTTTTCCCCATACTTTTTGTAGGGACCATTTATAAATTTATGTAAATTAATTATGTCCCCCCGAATCTGTCTACTAAATAAGTTCAATTCTACTAACCTCTCCTAATAACTAAGATGCTCCATTACCCTTTTAAGTTTGTTTGCTCGTCTTTGCACTCTCTCTAACTCCATTACATCCTTTCTATAAACTGGAGCCCAGAACTGAACAGCATATTCTAAGTGAGGATGCACCAATGCTTTGTACAGTGGTAAAATTACATCCTTGTCCCGCGAGTCCATGCCTCTTTTAATACACACCAATATCTTGCTTGCCTTAGAGGCAGCTGATTGACACTGCATGCTGTTTTGTAATCTATGATCTACAAGAACACCCAGATCTTTCTCAACAAGCGATTCTCCCAGTTTTTTCCCCCTACATATGATGGCTGCAGATTATTTCTGCCCAGATGCAGAACTTTACATTTATCCACATTGAACCTCATTTTCCAAGTGGATGCCCAAGCACTCAGTGTGTCTGTGTAAATCTGTGGAATAGCGTGTCATGTCATTTCTTGGTCTGAAAGTTGCAGCAAGAGCCCTATAATAAAATATAGGGTGCGATCCTGCTGCAACCAACACGCATACAAAGACGCCGCTGCGTGTTGGATACGTGTTGGATCTGGTTAGGATCTGATTGACGATGTGTTTTTGGATGCGATTTTCGGATCCAAAAGGATCCGAAATCGGATAAAAAAATGCTGTGTGAACAACCCCTAGGAAATGCGGTGTGACCAACCCCTACGGAATGCTGTGTGAACATACTCGCAATCACAAAACCACCTGCATTAAAAAAAATGCATGTAGCAACCAATACAGAAATGCAACGTGTGATTCCAGCCTTAGGACAGTCTCACATGTTGCAATAAATGCTATTTAAATCACATTCGTTTTTTTCAAGCTCTTTCTGGCAAAAATTACATTGGGTAGATGTTAGCTAAAAGTCAGTAGATAAATTTAAAAGCCCTGCAGACTCTGGGACAGATTCTTCAATTCTGTTTTTAAGGGTATATTCACATGGCTTAATTGCGGGGCGTACTAGACACCCCGCAATTACACCGGGTCTTTGGGAGTCGCACTGATCGGCGCGCACTCCCGCGACGCAGGGGGGTCGGAAGCCCGCCAGCCCTATAGACATGCATTGCTCGCAGCGCTTGTCATTTATCTCCCCGCACGTACAATGTGATCGTAGGTCCAGCGGGAAGGAGGCAATCCAATTTGCTCTATGAGAACTATGGATTACTGTAATTATGGGGCGCATTTCGCTCGTATTAGAGTGCAGTACACCACGAAATACGTGGCGAAATGCACCCCAAAATAAGCCGTGTGAACATAGCCTAATTCTAAGACAGTGTAAACCTAGGCTATGTCTACACAGCACAGAAATACTGTCGGAATTTGCGGTGATTGTAGTATTTTGAAACTGCTGAGAATTGGACGGTGCACTGTGCTGCAGAGACAGCAATGAAAAACCTGTGCTGTAGCCTATACAGTTAAAAATCCGGCGGAATATGTGATGTTGTGTATTCCACCAGAGTTTTGCAGTTTGCAGTCGGTTTTCTATACAATCAATTGTACTAAAACCAACGTTGGCTTTTGCGCTAATCAGTGACAAAACCCCTGGTCCTGCATAGGACAAAAAGCCGTCTGCTTTCCAATGTTTTTTGTCCTATCCTGTGTGGCCCTAGCCTTAGACTAGAGAGTCTTACATTGCACCACATATATCATCATATACTGTATATAAAGCTGGAGCAGGTTAGAACTGTATAGTCTAACCCATACATGCCAACTCTCCCGTTTTTGGCGGGGGGGTCCCGCTATTTGGGGTCCCCTCCCACCCTCCCGGGTGAGTTGGCATTCCTCTCGCCGCCTGCAGGCGGCGGGGGTCCTTTAAATTACCGCGGCGCAAGAGTAGCGCTGGTGCCTACAGGCGGGTGAAGAGGCCGCAGCGGCCGCTCACCCGCCCGCGGTCTCACTGTGCGGGGAGGAGGCAGGAGGGATCGTTCCCTCCTCCCTCCTCCCCTGTATGTTCGGCGCCGGTGTTTTGCCCGCACATACAGGTCAGCGGCGCAGGGGGGAGTGACGCGCGGCTGCTCTCACTTCCCCCTGCGCCGCTGAAGAGATGGGCAGGAGCTGCCGCGCTGCAGGACCTGGTAAGGTAAGTGGATTTTATTATTTTATTTTTATTAGCTTTAGGGGGGTCTACCTGGCTAACGAGAGGGCAACTCCCTGGCAACAAAGGGGGAAACTACCTGGAACAGAGGGGGCACTACCTGGCAAAAAAGGGGGGCACTACCTGGCAACAGATGGGGGCACTACCTGGCAACAGAGGGAACATTACCGGGGCAACAGAGGGGGCACTACCTGGCAACAAAGGGGCATACCTGGCAACAGATGGGGCACTACCTGGCAACAGGGGGGGGCATACCTGCAACAAAGGGGGCAAACCTGGCAAACAGAGGGGGCACGACCTGGCTAACAGATGGGGCACTACCTGGCAACAGAGGGGGCACTACCTGGCAACAGAGGGGACATCTACCTGGCAACAATGGGGGCCACCACCTGGCAACAAGGGGGGAACTACCTGGCAACCATCTGGTGAACTACCTGGCAACAGAGGGGGCACTACCTGGCAACAAAGGGGGCACTACCTGGCTAACAGATGGGGGCACTACCTGGCTAACAGATGGGGCACTACCTGGCAACAGGGGGGGGCACTACCTGGCAACAGAGGGGACATCTACCTGGCAACAGAGGGGGCACTACCTGGCTAACAGATGGGGGCACTACTTGGCTAACAGATGGGGGCACTCCCTGGCAACAGAGTGGGCACAACATGGCAACAGAGGGGACAATACCTGGCAAACAATGGGGGCACTACCTGGCAAACAATGGGGGCACTACCTGGCAACAATGGGGGCACTACCTGGCAACCAATGGGGCATTTCCCTGGCAACAATGGGGGAAACTACCTGGAAAAACAATGGGGGCACTCCCTGGCAAAATGGGGGCACTACCTGCCTAACAGATGGGGGCACTACCTGGCAACACTGGGGGCACTACCTGGCTAACAATGGGGGACACTACCTGGCTAACAATGGGGGCACCTACCTGCCCTAACAATGGGGGCACCTACCTGGCAAACAAAGGGGGGCATCTACCTGGCTAAAAAATTTGGCTCTACCTGGTACAGAGGGGGCATCTACTTGGCTACAAGGGGGCATCTACCGGCCTGTAAGGGCACTACCGGGTTATGGGGGCTAACTACCTGGTAAAAAGGGGCATCTACCTGGCTTTCTTCCAAAGCCGTTATGCAGTTTGGTGGAGTGGGTGTGGCTTTTTTGAAGGGGCGTGGCATACCGGCAAGATGGGCGTGCCCATGCTACGCGCGCCGCCCACTAAATTCTCCTGCTTTTTCATTTTCAAAAGTTGGCAACTATGGTCTAACCTGACGTCTTTTTTAAGTTGACCTACTTTACATCTCTAACTGCACCAAAATCTTGGCGCACGGCATTGCACGCTAAGGCAAATGTCGGTGCGCATTTTGCGTAGTATTTACACTCTAATATGAGCGAGATGCGCGGCGAAATAATGGTAATCCACAGTTCTCATAGAGAACTATGGATTACGCCTCCTCTCCCTGCTCGTATAATACGATCGTACAATATATTTTTGCTCTAATACGAGCGAGATGCGCGCCGAAATTACGGTAATCTGTGAGCGTGGAGATTAGTAACATGTCACTTATTCGCGGCGCTTACGTGCTGCGAGTAATGACAGTCTATGGGGCCGGCGGGCTGCCTGCCCCCCCGCGTTGCGGGAGTACGCGCCGATCAGTGCGACTCCCAAATACTCGGCATAATTGCGGGGCGTACAGTACGCCCCACAATTACGCCGTGTGAACATAGCCTAAGACATGTCCCTCCCTTTTACATAGGTCATGCCCATTTTGTCAGATGAGGTGTAAAGCATGGATTCTGACGCAACTGCCTTGAGAAATGTTCTTCTGTGTTTAACCCTTTCACCCTCTGACTGCCGCAGTCTGTGACCTCAGCACAATCAAAGGGGATTCCCCTGCTCCATCGCGTCACTGGGACTCCCATTGCCCGATGGAGCTTGGGGAATGTCTATATAGTCAGCCCCGGGGACCTAGAGCAGCACCAGTGATGTCTGCAAAGTATGTCTGCTCTTAGGGCACACTGTGTGTTGTCCTGACAGCATCCTGGGTCATACTGCCACAAAAGATAATGTATGAGCATACAGGAGGATGTGAATACATTACCTAGTGTAAAAAAAAATATGTGTACAATAGTTATCTCTGAGCAGCATTAAAAAAGTAAAAAGAAACATTAAAAAACTGTGAAAAAAATGAACAAAATAAATATTAAAATAAAAATAAAAATTTAATAAAAAACTTATATTAGGTATCGTCACAACCGTAATAACCTGTAGAGTTAATCTTACAGGTTATTTAGTGTGTAATATGTACGGTGTGAAAAATTTAAAAAAACAAATGAAAAAATTGCTTTTTTTATGTTCACACTGCAAAACATTTTTTTTTTAAAATTACGTAGTAGTTTATCTGTAAACTCAAACTACTCCCCACAAAAGTCAAACTTCTCCTGCATAAAAAAAAGTCATCATACAACTAAATCATAAAATTAAAAAAAAAATTATGATTGTTTAAACACAGTTTTTAAAGCCTTTTCAAGTCTGGTGCTTAAGGGACTTGGCATGCTCTGTGACCGGAGAAGAAATCAGTGTGCAGGGAGGTGAAATGGTGAACTGTGACTATCTCCTTTTGTGACTGGTGGATCCTGTGTTATCTATACACATTGGTGTCACCTTTCAGTTTAATCCTGTCTGTGCTGATAATGAGGAGACTGCTGGAAAGTTTTCTCTACACAAAAGGAAGTGTCAGGCGATTATTAGGCCTAGTGGCCAAAGTTAAAGACATCAGGATTTCAGGATTTTTTTTAAATATTGATAGTGACAAAAAAAACACAAAAAATTCTTATCATAAAAACAATAGGTCATTTTCTGATAGGTCATTCCCATTAACTCACATTTTTATGTTCAACACATTTTTAAAGAATTTTTGGTTATATTTTTTTAATTTTCCATATCACTTTCAATATTTTTTTTATAATTCTTAAGTCCTGCAGTTTTCACTTTGGCCACTAAGTCTAACAATAGTCTGACACTTCCTGTTCTGTAGAGAAAGATTCTCAATCTGCTCATTATCAGCACAAAGAGGGTCAAACTGAAAGGAGACACCATTGTGTATAGCTAACACAGGATCCACCAGTCACAAAAGGAGATAGTCATACTTCGCCCTTTCACCTCCCTGCACACTGATTTCTTCCCAGGTCACACAGCATGACTAGAAAACTCTCCTATAGAAGTCAATGGGACTGAGTCAGTCTTAAGTTTCCTATGTGCATGAAGCTACTGTAAAGCATTTCTCTGTCTTCTGTTAAAGCAGTTTAAACAAGGCACATAGGCCAAAGTGAAAACTGAAAGACTTATGAATTATTAAAAATATTGAATGTGATATGAAAAATTAAAAAAAAAATCCTAAAAAATGTGTTTAACATAAAAATGGGACGTAAACAATGAATCATTTTTTGATGACAGATTCCCTTTAAAGCAAAGATGTCAAGTAATCACTATCTCTCTATCATCTCCTATCAATACATCTGACACAGTAGCTCAGGCACAGCTTGAAGCTATTTGGCCACCTGAGTGTTACCATCACTGATGACATTTTCACCAACCCTATAGATTACATTTTGTTTCACATATTCTAGAATTTATCCCAAGAGTGGCCAATAATCAATACCCAAGAGTCAACTGACTCAACTAAATAGACCGGTTAATGATTGTGAGGCTTTGTCTTTACAGTTAGATGAGATGTCCCGTAAGCTTTTAGCTAGACATTATTTATTGTACTGTATAGAGTTAAGAGACACCTAAGTGCTGCTTTAAAAGAAAATTCTTTCTGGATGAGTTGTTGCCAAAAGTAGTTTAGTCATTTAAATAGGGTTTAATGTAGTGTAGTAGTTTATGAATTAAGGTTTTACATTAAACCTATATTTAACTAGATAATGACCACCAATAGACTTTAACTGCCCAGACGGCGCACAACTTCACATTAAAGCTATGTCTCCACGGCATAGCAAAACAATGGTTCAGCCAGTCCATGGACAATAGTAGAAAAAACGACCTTTAGTCTCCGCAGCGCATGGACAATAATAGAAAAAACGACCTGTAGTCTCCACAGCCCATGGACAATAATAGAAAAAAACGACCTGTAGTCTCCACAGCCCTAGGACAATAATAGAAAAAACGACCTGTAGTCTCCACAGCCCATGGACAATAATAGAAAAAACTACCCATAGTCTCCACAGTCCATGGACAATAATAGAAAAATGACCTGTAGTCTCCACAGCCCATGGACAATAATAGAAAAAACTACCCATAGTCTCCGCAGCGCATGGACAATAATAGAAAAAACGACCTGTAGTCTCCACAGCCCATGGACAATAATAGAAAAAATGACCTGTAGTCTCCACAGCCCATGGACAATAATAGAAAAAACGACCTGTAGTCTCCACAGCCCATGGACAATAATAGAAAAAATGACCCGTAGTCTCCACAGCCCATGGACAATAATAGAAAAAACGACCCGTAGTCTACACAGGTCGTTTTTTCTCTGCTCGTTTTCTAGCGCCGGCGTATTATACAACATGTATAATCCACTGGCGTCTTGAGTTTTGCCGTCGGTTTCCCATACAATCACTTGTATGGGCTGACGGCACAAAAATGAGAACCGACCGTGGCTGTTTTTTGTCTGATGCATAGGGGATTTAGCCAGTCCGGGGCCGGACATGGGGGGCGCAGCCCCTTTAAAGGGAGGCCCCTCATGACCCAGCGCGCCGTGTAAGCCCGGGGTGTAGGAGGGTAGGCGGAGTCGGGCGCGACGTGCGCCGACGGAGACCGGGGTGATGGGGGCGGAGTCAGGTGCAGCGTGGGGGTGGAGACGGCTTATAAACCGGACCCTGCACCGGGTGGGAGCAGAGGCGGGAAGCGTGACAAGAAGCAATGGCCTGTATAACTGCTCTTGTCTGTTTCTGTGCTGTAGCTCTGAGGGAGGCTGTTTGCAATGGCCGACAACGTCGAGGAGCTGTTGGCAAGCCTGAGAAGGGCAGCTGGAGAGCGCGGCCCCGAGTGGCTTGCGCAACAGGTGCGGGGTGCGCTGGGAGGGGGGGGAGGTGGCTGGGCCTGCGTCGGTACCTAACACCTCGCTGGTCCCTACGGCTCCTATTCCCCCTCCTGGAACTGCTGTTCCCTCGAGGTGCCGGACTCGCCCCCCAGAGCGCCTGAGCCCTGAGGCGACCCCCAGGACCCGTGCACGCCGTCGGAGCCCCTCCCGGGACCCTCCAGGGCGTTCTCGTGCCATTCGTCCTGGGAGGAATCCTTCCAGGCGGGCGGGCCCAGCGGAGCACAGCGGGCGCCAGCACAGCCCAGTGTTGGTGTCAGCTGGGGCTCCAGTACACATTACCGTGGCGACGGCGGGTGCCCCTGGCGATGATCCAGTCGAGAGTGGCGAAGAGACGGAAGGAGTGAGGAGTCCGAGAGAGGAAGGTCGGTCGACATTCGGGAGGTTTGGGACGCGGCCGGACCAAGTGGGTTGGAGCCTGTCGGTCAGTTGGGGGGCCCACCTGGGGGTCCTGCGGCGAGGGACGGGAGCCGGAGAGTTCGTTCGGAGGTCCACATGGTCCGGGATCTGCGTCCCTTGGAACCGTTCATACAGACGGGAGCCGGAGGCGCTATGGGTCGTCGAGGACGTCTTCTGGGCTCGGGCAGCGCGGCTGGCGGGTTCACAGCACCCGAGCAGCCCGGGAGGGCCCATCTGTGTTATGTTCGTCACCGTCGGGGCAGCCAGTGCAGGGAGGGGGATTTTTGGCTCTGACGGGGGGTGGAGCCAGCATGGCAGGAGCTAGCGAGCAGCCTGTGCAAAGTTTTGACACGACTACCAAGTACGTTGGGACCGGTGACGCAACCGTCACCCATCTCGGTCTGGAGGTCGGCGGGTTTTGGGTCGAATGCGTGGTTTCCATCCCCGCTGGGGGTTGGGGAATTGCGGTCGGACTGTTCCAGGGTGGAAGGATGAGGGGAGTAACGGTGTCAGTACAGACAGATCTAGGAGGCACATAGTCGACAGGGTTAGGTTGGCCATGGAGAACGAGCAAGACGGGGAGGTATATGTATGCTTTTTGAGGGCCCTTTAGGTGTCATCCTTCAAGAAGAAGTGAGGGAAAAAAAATTTGGCAGGGACGCAGTACGTCGAAATTTTTTACCTTTTACCGATCGGAGAAATTTAAACATACCCAAAAGGGAAGCGGGATGAAAGTTAGAAGGAGGAAGGAGGAAAAAACGAAGGTTGGCGATTAATACGCAACCTTCCAAAAATAGGTTGCAGGCGTTTTGCCATTTTGGCAAAGCCAGTCATTGGGGGAAAAGGCTCCAGAGAACTGCTCCGACTTTTTTGTTACTTAGATTTCTATAGGGAGGCACCAGCGGGTATACGGGGAGTCAGGCTTGGACTCCGATATGGACGAACAATTTCGTTCCAGCGGATGCGGTCAGACCGGCAATTCGGTGGGATTCAAAAGGACAATAGGGATTATGGTTGAGGACATGGCCACCCATGCGATATGGACCAGCCCTTTCAGGGGGACCTGGTTACCTCTGACAGCAGGGGGAGGTTGCCGGGTCGTTCGGGGGGAGTGTGGGGGTTCCAAAAGGAATTCAAAGCAGGGGTAATGCTGGCAGTTCTAACGACAAGTTACGTGTAGGTTTGGAGCGTGGTGAAGCTTTTAAGCATGTCTGTGCAGGTTGTGCAAGCGCGCGTCACATGGAGCGTCGCGTTTGCTTACAGAAAAGGAAAAAGGAGGGGGGCTAATTTTCAGCAAGGGGCAACTCCGGGAATCTCTAGGCACGATGGAGACCTTACCTTAATATAGGTCCTCGGATAAGGAGGCGGCATTGTTTGTTAAATGGGGTTTGTGTGAGGGTTTTCGGATCCCCGTCACCACCATTTTTTTTGAGGTCCCATTTTCTATTAAAAAACCTGAGGTGGCAGGCTCGTTTGGCATAAGGAGGTGATTAAGGAGAAATTAGATAAGGAGTGTATTGGGTACGAATGGCGGGCCCATTTGAGTCCATTGCCGGTGCAGGATTTGGGTAGTTTCACCATTGGGCTGTGGTTCCCAAAAAGAACCAATATAAAGTATTAGTATTAATTACATCACACATATTCTTTTCACAAGGGTTTTTCGGTGAACTGACGGTGGGTATCGGACCGGAAACTCTATTAAAATGGCTGTGGGTGTATGGTCGCCAGGGCGGCTCATGCCAGACGGACATTGAATACCGCCTTTCGGCTGTTGCCAGTTGCACCCGGAAGAGAGCACGGTTATTGGGTTGTTTTTGGGCATGGATTCACTTTTTGTTGATCGTTGCATGCCGATGGGGTGGTCGTTCTCATGGTTTCTATTTGAAGCATTCAGTTACGTTTCTGGAAATGGGTGGTGCGGGACGTGGTCAGGTTTGTCGTCTGGTAATACCACTTATTTAGACGTTTTTTTCTATGCATTGGCCCTGCTCGGTCTCTGGGGTTTGCAGGTAGACTGTTGGCATCAATGCAGTGGGTGGGCGAACCATTTTGCGCTGGGGTACCATTAGCACTGACAAGACGGAGGGTCCGACGTCTTTCAAAACCAATTTTTTGGGAATCGGCCAATTGATACTGATAGCTATGGAATGACGTTTTACAGAAGAGAAATTGAGGCGACTTGAGAACAGAGATCGAGAGGACTACTGGTATGCAAAAAAGCGGACCCTGTAGGAAAAATGCAGTTCATTCGCTGGGAAAACTCAATTTTTGCCTGCGGGATTATGCCGCATGGGCAGGGTATTTTCGCGTCGGTTTGGCGCAGACGACAGCAGGGTCAAGGCTCCTCATGTTTCCTCGGAGGTTGTCAGGTAGGGTTGAAGGAGGATCTGAGGGTGTGGGACTCTTTTTTGGACGCATGTTTTAACCGTCGTTTCGCTCTATTATTTTGGACGAGGCCAATTAGCTATGCGGACATCGAGGGTTTTCCGGATGACAGCGGGTAGTGTAGGTTTTGGGGGTTCTATTCCAGGGGGAGTGGTGTGCGGGGACGGATTGGGGCCATAGCATGGGTTCTAATTCGGTTTAGTTAAGAACTTGGCCCTATTGAGCTGTTTCCAATAGTTTTGGCGGTTGAAATTTGGGTAAGATGCAAGGTGCACGCTTGCGAATCGGAAAAAAATTCAGTTTTTTTTAACATGTGATAACATGTGGGTGGTACCAGGCACATGTAACTCCCTGGTCGGCTTCGTCCACTCCGTTATTGGGCTTGTTGCGGCATTTGGTACTGCGTTGTCTTGGAATTTAAAACATACATCGGTATTGGATTGAATGTGCCTGGGAGTACAAAATGATCTAGTCTGTCTCCTTGTCTCATTCACAGTGGGACGCGGGTTTCGGGAGTTGGCACCGAAAACAGCTAGCAGGAGGGGTTGGAGTGTCCGCGGAGTTGTGGACCTTGTTTCAGTACCGCAGAACGACTGTTTTAAGGTAATCGGTAGCTCTAAGGCTCTATGGATTTCTTAATTGTAGGTCTTGGGCGGTGTGGGAGCTGTGGTAGCTGGGGTTGGGGCCTGTTAAGCCTACAGATGGAGAAAGGGTGGCTGCTCTTTTTACCCTTATTGGTCACGTTTCTAACGAGGGTTGGGTCAGTTTCTTGGGTTTCACGGTTCATGTCAGGTTTAGCCTTTGGTTTTAAGGCAAGGGGAGTGGTCTGGATTTAAAACCAAGGCATTTGGAGTGAGGCAAGCATCGAGGGGGTTTTCGCTGGGGTTCTGTGGAGGTGGATTCGACAGCAGACCAGTGGTTTCTTCAGCTTCTGCCAGCGTTTAGGAGAATAAAAGTTGATTCCTATTTTCAGATCAGAGTTGTGGTAGGGCTATTTCGTACTTGCATTTTCATAGCTTTTTGTGGGAGCATTACGGATAGGAGAATTGGTCCATGTCCAAGCAGTGGAGGTAGTAGGGGGTTTACAGTGGAGGACGTGCAGCGACAGGCGGGCGGTTTGTCGATCCGGAGTAAGGAGCGGTCGAAAACGGAATATTTATTTGGGTGGGGGCAAGAACGTGTTTTTTGGGTGAGGTGGAGAGGCTCATGAATGTGGCCCGGTTCGCTTGCTTTGTGGCAGTACCTGCCTGCAGTGTGGAGGGGGCAGGGGCCCATTACTGGTTCATGCAGATGGGAGTTTTTTTATCCCGTTTTCAATTCCACTGGGGCAGTCTTTAGGCGATGTTTGGAGGAGTTGGGAGTTGTTATGAGATGTTTTTGGTGTTTCTTGTGTCTCTTGTTTTATTTCTAGGACAGCGGATGGTCTGGATATTTGGCCATTCTTTTGTTCACTGGGGGGGAGCGGAACGAGCAGCGCTTCGTACAAAAGTGGGTCGACAAACTGGGTGATTCCAAGAACGATGGTGGTTTTCGGTGGATCGGCAAAGCGGGGGGGGCCTTCATCATGGATTCAAGTTCTACCGGGAGTTTCCAGCAGTATCGTCGCCTGGGAACAGGGCCCCCAGATGTGGTGGTTTTTCATGCCGGGGTAATGATTTGGGCCTGGCCCACAATAAGGGAATTAATATGGGACATTACGGCATGATTTCCGGAGGCTAGTGGACACTTGTACACGGGCTTGGTTACGGGTTGGTCGGATATAGTTCCTAGGTTAGCTTGGAAGGCATGCGGATTTACTGCGGCAGGTATTATAGAGCGCGCATTAGGTAAATAAAGCTCGGTGGCATCTTTTGTATCGGCAACGGTGGTTTTGGGCGTAGCGGCTTGGAATAGGGTGATCGAAATTGGGTGACGGAGAATTTTGGCGTAGGGATGGCGTCCATTTGAATGCAGTTGGGTTAGATTTATGGTCTTTGGACATCTGAGAAGGATTAGAGCGGGTCTTGGGGCTGTTGGGGTCGTCGCGCCCATGAGGTGTCTTGGTCGCTAGCTATGGCAGGGTGGGGTCCTTGGGAAGTCGGTTTTTTTGCCAAAATAAGTAGTGGGGGGGTCAGGGCTCAGGCTTGCTCCACAAATTGGTGGATGGACCGGCTTGGCGAAGATTGGGGCTCCACAGGGCAGCGTCCTTGGGAGCAGGTTATATTTTACCCCCAGCCGGGGGTGACGGCTGGGGGTAAAATATGGTGGAAAGAAGAATGGCTTTGCCAGGCTTGGTAATGGTTCAGAGGTTATAGCTCCAAGGGACCTCAAGCTTTGTCCTGACTATGGGGTTCTTGGCTGATGGGTATTTGGATATTCACTCATTGGCAGTGTATTGTTTGTTAATATTTGTGTGTTAAATAAAATGGCTGCTGTGGCCAATTTATCCAAGTTAAAGTCTCCGTGTATTAATTGAAGGATGGGGGGTATGGATTTAAATTGGTCAATTAGCAGCAAAGGATAGGCGCTGCTTAGGGTCAAGTCACGGGGCCGGAACATGGGGGGGGGGGGCCGCCAGCCCCTTTAAGGGGAGGCCCCTCATGACCCAGCCGCGCCGTCTAAGCCGGGGTGTAGGAGGGTAGGCGGTGTCGGGCGCGGGACGTGGATAGCGACGACGGAGATCGGGGTGTTCGGGGGCGGAGTCAGGGCACGGGCGTTGAGGGGGTGGAGCGGCTTATAATCCGTGGACCTGCGCCGCGCGGGAGCGAGACACGGGCAGAGTGACAAGCAACGCAGTCCAACCCTCCCTTCCTACTTGGATTGGGGGCATTGTTTGAGCAGCTAAATGGATAGGAAAACGGCTGGGAGGGCTGAGGTATGTTATGGTGGTTGCTGGTGTCGCAGCGGCGAGGCGGGGTGGGGTCCTTGGAGTCGGTGAAAAAGTAGTGGGGGGAGTCAGGCTCAGCTGGCTCCCAAATATGGTGATGGACCGGCTTGGCGAGGATTGGGGCTCCACAGGGCAGCGGTCCTTGGGAGCAGGTATGGAATGCGTAGCCTGACCTGACGTGCTTTTGGTGCCCCTGAAGCGGGGGTGACGGCTGGGGTAATATATGGTGGAAAGAAGAACGGCTTCACCAGGCTTGGTAAGGGTTTCAGATTTATAGCCCCAAGGACCTCACCCCCCAGCTTTGTCTGCTAGGGGGGTCTTGGGTGAATTTTTATTTGGATATTCACTCTTTGGGCAGTTTTATTTTTTTTTTAAATATTTGTGTTTTA
Source organism: Phyllomedusa bahiana (assembly GCA_025379985.1). Classification (NCBI taxonomy): domain Eukaryota; kingdom Metazoa; phylum Chordata; class Amphibia; order Anura; family Hylidae; genus Phyllomedusa; species Phyllomedusa bahiana. Next base: position 28,975 of record JAODAL010032846.1, read on the forward strand.
AAATAAAATGGCTGTGGCCAATTTACCCAAATTTAAAAAGTCTCCTGTATTCTTGAAGGATGGGGGATATGGTTTTAAAAATTTGGTAAATTTTAGCAAAAAGGGAATAGGCGTCTTAGGGTCATGAATGTGCAGCTTTTAAAAGTGAAGTGGGCTGTCAGGCAGGGTTTGAATTATTAGGATCGTTCAACAGAAAAGGGTTTAAATCCCAAAGGGGGAATTGTATTTTGTCTTTTTTTGGCATTGGGGGGAAACGGTTCTGCCCAAACGGTTTGCAAAATTCAAGCCGTTCCCCTTCGCCCCCAAAACATTTTTCGGGTTTCCCTGACGAAATAGGAGGGAAATAATAAAACCGGGTTCTAATTTTTTTTTTGGAAAAACACTGGGTGGTGTTCAAAAACTTTTCCGGTGGAAAATCCTTTTGCAGGGGGGGACGCTGTAGGGGATCTTCTATTTAAATAAAATTAAAAACGTTAAACAGCCCCGGTTTTTTCCCAAATCGGGAAAACCATCTGTAAAACCGACTGAAAACTCTTGCCTTGGGGTCAAGCCATTACTGTACCTGCCTTCTCTATTGTTGTATATAAAAAAAAGCCGAAAGCCTTGTGTCTACATACTTCCTGGTCCGACAGTTATGTGACCACCAGAACTCAGTAGCTGCAGATGCTGGGGTGAGTCTTATTAGACCCATATTAATTCTGCAGTGACCTCAAAGAGTGTATTTCCCCTGTAACAAGGCTGATAAATCATCTCCAGTGACAGAGAAAATAGCCCCTTCGGCCCCCAAAAAAGATGTAAAATGTCCCCCAGAGTTCTTAAAAAAACCACACACACAAACAATATTAATAAAAAACACGCCTTACAGCCAAACTGTAACTTTTGGCCCAGCCCCTGATGACCTGAAGACAATATATCACCTATACATAAAGTCTGTAATGGGAAAAAATTGCATTAAAAAAAAAAAGTTATTTTTGGCCATTCTTTTGAAAAACAGGCTTTATTTTTTTTTTTCCATTTTAAACCCTTTATTTAAATAAAAAATCCCAATATAAAAATGACCCCTAACAAATTTTTCCCCCATATCTCGGAAAAGAGGCAAAAATTAATAGTAGAATAACCAAGCACGGGGAGTCAAAATAGGGCATAAGGGCTTTTTCCAAAGCCATTTTAGACGCTTTAAAAAACAGTGAAAAGTGCCCCGTAAAAAAAGTCCGATCCTTTCAAAAAAAAAAGGCGCAGGAATACCCCTTTTTATAAAAATTAATGCGCCTAAAAAGGGGGAAAACGCGTCAAAAAAAACGCATTTTGCAAACCCCGGAAAAAGTAGCATATTTATTGGTATTATATGTATTTCGGCCTATCGAGGGGCATTGCCCACGGGGGCCGCAAAAAAACATATGTAATGCGCCCCAAAAGGCGCATTGCGAACGGGGGGGGCCCCAGTGGCCCCCATAAAATTTTGGCGCATTTCAAAGTGTTGTGCCCCGGCGTATTTTAAAGCGCCTTGTTTTGGGGTACCCAAAAGTTGATTTTCATTGAAAAAAAATGGCTTCAAAATGGTTTTGGGGGGCAAAAAAACCCAAAAAACTAGCGTTGGTGTGTTTTTGGGGCATGTCGCCCATAGTATTTAAATCTGCATGTTCTAAAGACAATGAGCCTGGTCAGGAATGGGAATAAATAGCCTGCTCAGGAAATGGTTACGATTTTTGGTGATGTCTTATTTAGTGGTCTATGTAATTTCAATTAAATAAAAAACCCGCATTTCCCCACCCTTTGGCCCCCTGAGTTCAATTTTTAGGGACAATTTTTTCCCGAACTTCTCATTTTAAATTTCCCTTTAAAAATTATATTTTCCTCCTCTGGACTTTTTTTTGCTTCGGGTGTGTTTTTGGTGCGTTTTTTAAATTGCAGAAAAGCGCTGCAATTAAGGCAGTTTAATGCTGTGCATTTCTGTGAGTAAAATGCAACAAAAGCTGCAGCCAAAAATGCACCGTGTGAAAGCACCCTTAGCTTTCACTTTAGACTCATTAAGAAGGGAATTGCCAACTAGTAAGATATCAGCAAATAAAATTCAGGCAGCATGACTGAGCAAGTACTAAGGCAAAATCCCTTGCGAAAGTCTGTGGCATGGACCAACACATCTCAATGGGCAGACGTGAGGAATAAGGTAAGTCATTTGGAGGGGGCTAGGGTGAAAAGACTCTAAGGCCGTGTTCACACGGGTTATTTGGGCGCGGATTGGAGCCGTACTGCGCGCCAGATTTGTGCTGCAGTACGGCTCCAATTCGTCTCAGTCATTACGGTAATCCACAGTTCTCATAGAGAACTATGGATTCCGTCTCTCCTCCCCGCTCGGCGAATCCGCCGCGCCCCCGCACCCGCCCCTTATTCAAGCCGGAATTGCGAGCGAAAATCCGACTCCGAATTACGGCTTGAATAAGTCGTGTGAACCGGGCCTAAGGGTATGTTCACACAATGTATTGTGGCACGTACAATACACGCTGCAATACATCTTGTGTCTCGGGAGCTTGCGGTGATCAACGCGTACTCCCGAGGTGCGGGTGGGCCGGCAACACGCCGGCCCCATAGACATGCATAGCCCATAGTTGCCAACTTTTGAAAATGAAAAAGCAGGAGATCTTAGTGGGCACGCCCATCTTGCCGGTATGCCACGCCCCTTCAAAAAGCCACACTCACTCCACCTAACTGCATAACGGCTTTGGAAGAAAGCCAGGTAGATGCCCTTATAGCCAGGTAGTAACCCCCCATAAGCAGGTAGTGCCCCTTACAGGCAGGTAGATGCCCCCTTGTAGCCAAGTAGATGCCCCCTCTGTAGCCAAGTAGGTGCCCCCCTTTGTTAGCCAGGTAGGTGCCCCCCTTTGTTAGCCAGGTAGGTGCACCCATTGTTGCCAGGTAGTGCCCCCTCTGTTGCCAGGTAGTGCCCCCATTGTTGCCAGGTAGATGCCCCCCCTGTTGGCAGGTAGATGTCCCCTCTGTTGCCAGGTAGTGCCCCCAATTGTTGCCAGGTAGTGCCCCCATTGTTGCCAGGTAGTGCCCTTCTGTTGCCAGGTAGATGTCCCCTCTGTTGCCAGGTAGTGTCCCCTCTGTTGCCAGGTAGTGTCCCCTCTGTTGCCAGGTAGTGCCCCCATTGTTGCCAGGTAGATGTCCCCTCTGTTGCCAGGTAGATGCCCCCTCTGTTGCCAGGTAGTGCCCCCTCTGTTGCCAGGTAGTGCCCCCTCTGTTGCCAGGTAGTGCCCCCTCTGTTGCCAGGTCGATGTCCCCTCTGTTGCCAGGTAGAGGTCCCCTCTGTTGCCAGGCAGAGCCCCCCATATAGCTAATAAAAATAAAATAATAAAATCCACTCACCACACCAGGCTCCTGCCGCACGGCCCCTCCGGACAATCTCCACAGCGGCGCAGGGGGAAGTGAGAGCAGCCGCGCGTCACTCCCCTGCAGCCGCGCATCACTCCCCCTGCGCCGCTGACCTGTATGTGCGGCGCACACACAGGCGCCGGACATACAGGGGGAGGAGGGAGCGATCCCTCCTTCCTCCTCCCTGCACAGCGAGACTCCGGGCGGGTGAAGCGGGCGCAGCGGCCGCTTCACCCGCCTGTAGGAGCGGCCCGGCGGCGCCAGAGTAGCGCACTAGCGCTACTCTGTCGCCGCGGCCATTTAAAGGACCCCCGCCACCTGCTGGCGGCGGGAGGAATGCCAACTCCCCCGGAAGGGCGCGAGGGGACCCCAAATAGCGGGACCCCCCCGCCAAAAACGGGAGAGTTGGCATGTATGGCATAGCCTACGGCGCGAAAGCACTGCGAATAAGTGACATGCCACTTTTCCCCCCGTGCATACAATACGATCGTATTGTACGCGGGGGGGAGGAGGCGTAATCCATAGTTCGCTGAGAGCTATGGATTACCTTAATTGTGGCGCACATCTTACCCGTAATAAATACGCGATGAAATTTGTGCCGCATTTACGCCGTGTGAACATAGTCTAAAGCAGAGATGCAAAACCTTATCTGGTATGAGGGCCACAGGGTCAAACTTTACCAATCCAAACTACAATAAGGGTCCGTCCACAGGGCATAGTTTTCTCGTCAGATTTTCAGAAGGTTTGTGGATTTAGAAACTGTCTGAAAACCAACAAAAAATCATTCCCATATACTTTAACCCCTTCAGGACCCGGGGTTTTTTTTTTGTGACACGTTCGTTTTTCCCTCCTCGCCTTCTGAAAGACATAACATTTTTATTTTTCACCTACATAGACATATGAGGGCTTTTATTTTGCAGGACAAGATGTACTTTCTATGGTGTTATTCACTATACTATAGAATATACTGGGAAACCGCAAAAAAATTCCAAGTGGGACAAATTGTGAAAAAAAAAAACGTATTTTTGCCATGTTTCTGGGTGATTTGCTTTTATGGCGTTCAATCTTCGGTAAATATAATGTGTTATCAGTATTTTACAGGTTGTTATGCATCCGGCAATACCAAACATGTAGGGTTTCCGTTATGTTTTGGTACCGTAAAATAATTCCAAACATTTTCTATTTTTGACATTTGCGCCGCGGCGCCAGTTTGTGCGACCAATAACTTTTTTGTACTAACACCTACGGACGTCGTGAGGGGGCATTTTTGCGGGCTGATGTGTACTTTTTATCGCTAGAGTTTGGAATGCATGCGACTTTTTTGATCTTTTTATTCCATTTTATGAGTGACGTAAAATGACCAAAAACCGCAATTTTGACGTTTGGAATTTTTTTTCTTCTACGGTGTTCAGCGTACGGGATAATGATGTTATATTTTTATAGATCGGACTTTTTCGGACGCGGCGATACCAAACTATCTGTAACTTTTTTATTATTTTAATGATTTTATTTGTAAAATGGGGAAAGGGGGGTGATTTGAACTTTTAATACTTTTTTTTTTGTAGTTTAAAACTTTATTTTTTTATTTTTTTTACTGTAACATTTAGTCCCCCTAGGGTGCTTGACCACTAGGTGGCGCGATTGTTAATACAGCCTAATGCATTGCATAGGCAATGCATTAGGGTGTACAAAGATGGCGGTTTCTCCACTTCTTGTCTGCGGAACGGAAGTGGGGCAAACCGGCCAGGGTAAGTGACGGGAGCCTTCACAAGGCTCCCCACACCATGCCCGGTCGTCGGATCGCTGCCGATGACCGCACCGATCGGTGCGCGGCACTGATCGGCGTTCATTCAGACGCCGCGGCCATCTTTGCCGCGGTGTCTGATGGGTAAAACAGCGCTAGTGGGCGGAGCCACCCGCCGGCGCTGTTACTGCCGGGTGTTAGCGGCAAATTAGCCGCTAACCCCCGGCGGCTGTGGGGGGGGGTTTCGCGGAGCGATCCCCTGCAAAGCTCCTTAGCGGCCCTGGGACGTACTCATACGCCCAGGGTCGTGAAGGGGTTAAAAGAAAACCTGTTCAGTAGTCTACACTGAACAGATTTCAGCTGCCAGCATTCCTAAAAACTTGGAGCATGCACAATCTTCTGCCCGGTGTTCGAGCAGAAGGTGTGCAATTCAATGGTTATGGGAGACGGCGAATCCGCAAACCGTGGACAGACCTGTCCCCCAAAACCACTGAAAAGATGATAAAATACCCGTCCGGATTCTTAAACAAAAATGTAAAAGCTGATACTACCTAAGAAATCCAAGGCATATTTGGGAGGATGGTGGGACCTTCCTCTGCCATTCACAGTATAGAAAGGAAGAGACCATTGTAGTTTATGTAACTTGTTACATAGTTTGTATAGCTGAAAAAAAGACATGTGTCCATCGAAATTCAGCCTATTGTGCTCTAGTGTTGATCCAGAGGAGGGCAAAAACTCCCATGAGGTAGAAACCAAGGGCGACATCTTTAAATTGTATGCGCCTTTTTTTTATACTTGGCGCCGACACACCAGTTCTAAATAGATATATAGGAGTGTATAATACAACAGTATGAATGAAAGTGCTACAATATTGGCGCATAGAGTACAATGCGCCAAACTTTGGCAGTTTTGCATCAAACTTTGGCACATTCTACATGCATTAAAATGTGTTGTGCCATCTAAAGAACAGTGTGCCAGCAGTTTTTTACGGCAAAAAAAATACTGCATGCAAATTCATAGATATCGCCCCAATTGTCCTAATTTTAGGAAAAACATTCCTTCCTGACTCCAGTCTGGCAATCAGAATAAATCCCTGGATCTACAACCCTTCTCCAGAATCCTGGTGAGTATTATATTATAGCATTACACATAGGATATGTTCACACGGCTTATTTCGCAACGGATTTGCAGCTGTATTTACGGCCGCAAATCCGTTGCGAAATCAGTTACAAACAAGTAACTGGCCGTTTTACATTGATTTTAATGGGAAATACGTGTCGTCATTCAGACGACACTTATTTCCGTTCCGGATTGCGGCCGCAAAAACAATGTGCATGTGAATTATTTACGGACGGATTCACCACCTACAATGATTGGAGATGGTGAATCCGTCGCGAAATCAGTTCCAAATACGTGTCACACTTAGTGAAGCTTATTAGAAACTGATTTGCACCTGATTTCGGAACGTATTTACGATCGGCAATCCGATGTAAATACGTTCTGAAATAAGCCGTGTGAACATTGCCTTAAGCAATGCATCTAGGCCCTTGAACTTTGTTCACCATGACAATTTCCTCTGGCAGAGAGTTCCATAGTCTCACTGCTCTTACAGTAAAGAATCCCTTTCTATGTTTATGTAGAAACTTTCTTTCCTCTAGAGGTAGAGGACGCCCCCTTGATCTGGATGCAGTCCTGCATATAAATAGATCTTGAGAGAGATCTCTATATTGACCTTTGATGTATTTGTACATATTTATTATGTCCCCCCGAAGCCGTCTTCTCTAAACTAAATAACCCTAACCTTGCTAATCTTTCGGTATTGCAGTCCACTCAGTCCTTTTTTTTTATTTTTTTGTTACCGCCTTTGTACTTTTAAGCCTACAATGTCTTTCCCGGCACTGGTGCCCAAAACTGACACAATATTTCATGTGGGTCTAACCAGGATTTTAAAATGGGAGAAAAATGTTCCTCATGTGCTCTATCCCCCTTTTAATACCCCCGAAATCCTTTTGCCTTGGCAGCGCTGCCGACACGGTCTAAAAATAATTTTATGTCCAATAACATGCACCTTTGGAAATCCAAAGGTTTTTTAACTTCGCCGCCCCACTTTTTTTGGTGGGGGGTTTTTCAGTTTTTCGTCCAGCCCAGAACAAAAAGGTAAGGGAATCCCGGAAGATAGAACATGTTCTATATTCCGGCAGAGGGCGGTGATTTAGAAATCCGACTATAGAAAATCTGTGCTATGTAGACAACAGCTTAGATTTTCTATTGCGGTCTATGACACTGGTTAATCGGTTTTTTCGACAATTCAAAAATACGCTTTGAATCACTCAAACTGATTTTCCCTGTTAAATTTCCATGTGTAAGATCATTAAAATATTTTAAAGGAACATTAAAAAATTTAAAGTGCTTTACAGTTTTCATAAATGAAGGGGGAAAAAACCGAAACCCAAACATATCCCCTCCCCCCCAAACACTCCTTTCTAAACTGCAGCTTCTGCCGAAATATGGGGACCCAAGGGGTACCACATACTTTTGGATAGGGATGAACCCCCTAACTAAAAACCCAGTTAAACCCAAAATAAATGCCAAACACTTTCTTTTTGGGTGTCAATGGCCAAAATTATTCAAACCATATAAGTACAAAAAAAATGAAGAGTCAGGTGGATGCTAGAAATTGTGTGATATTCCCACTGTCGACATGCAGCACCCTCAGACAGCAAAAAAGGGGGGCGGCCCTTGGCGCCATTCTAGCAACCATATTTGGGGAAACCACGACCTACTAAAGATCCTCACTCCTTTTTAACCACCGTCCCGCCCCGGATCCATTACCTTTAAACCATCCAAAAGGGCTGGCCATTTCCCAAAGCTCAGCCTCTTCACACCAAAATTTTTAACACCTCATTAGTTAAAATTAGTCCACCATAACTTGACCGAAAAATTCCCCCACTCCTGAACCGCAAAAAAACTGTGACATTTTTATAATTCCACGTTTTCATATATATAGTCTTTTTTTTTTTTTTTTTTATTTCTTATTTTATTTATGTTTTCATTTTTTTTTTTTTTTTGCCCAATTTAGAAAATTTCCAGACTCACGGGATTCATCCTACAGCACTCGGGAAGGGGAAAAAACCCCCTGTGGGGGAAAAACCCTGGGAACCAGGCTAAGGATCGCCCTTCCCTTGGTTTAAAACGATAACCAACAAAAATGCTCACATATCATAAAAAAACTGTTTTTGAAACCAGGTAATAATAAAGCAAAATAAAACCATACAAAAATAAAATCATCACTTACAATCTAGCTAAGTACAACTTCAAGCATTCTTTAAAAATAGGGGCGGGTGGGAGGGACATCTATCTTGTTCTTTGGTGAGAAAAAGAAGTAGGAAGAGAAGACCGGGAATTTAAAATTCTACTCCAAAACCCCACCCTCCTCACAGTAAACTCTCCCCAAACCACAACCTCCCTCCAACACAACCCCCCCTGCTCATTCCAAAAAACTAACATACAGGACTTTAACACAATGCAGGGACATAAGCTGCCCCCTCAAAACCTATCCCCTTTGCTCAAAGTTTTCTTTCAATAAAATCTATCCAAAACTAAACCCCACTTACAACCTACAGCATACAGCCAAAAAACCCCCCACTAAAGGGGGCTCTCGGTTTCCCCTCCCAAATTTATGGTCCCCCTTCGCTTAGGGGTTCGGGGGGGGGGGGGGGGTTCTCACGCAAACCCTTAATTTTCTTACTTGTCCCGCTCCTTCATAATTCGCTCCTCATTTCCGACCTGTAAAAAATGGTAACCAATGACTCGACGTTTTTAGTACCAATAGTTGGCGGCCGCACATAATGGATGTGTCAGGCACATGTGGCCCCTGGGCTGCAGGATTTACACCGCTGTTCTCTCGAGAAGGAGAAACCCACATAGAAAGGGGCCCCCCTGGGAAAAAAAAACCCATGATGGAACCACAACCAGCAGTGTGCAGCCAGTGAGCCCCTGTAGTGGGCAACCAGAGAGCTACTTCTCCAGCAACATACAATCAGGTAGCTACAGCCCAAACAGTCTACAGACAGATAACTACAGACCAAGCCCGTGATGGAACACTGCCCAAAACACCGTGCAGCGCACGGCGCCGCTTAGGGAACTGCCGGGCATACCCCAAAAAGCCCGGGGCCCTCTGTCCCAAGCAATCAGAGGCAGAGCCCAGGGGTGCAAAGGAAAAACCCGACTCTGGACGCGGGCCTGATTTAAATTGTTAAAGCCTTTTAAATAACAAGCACCACCTTCGACTAGTGCATAACCTACTTTTCCTACTACCCAACCCCACCTACCTGTGGGGGGCCCCCTAGACTACCAACCTATTGGGGGGCCTCCACAGCCTACCTACCTAGCTACCCGGGGGCACCACCCTACCTAATATTACAACCTACCTGGGGCCCGCCTCACCACCTTTTTAAATACCTACCTACCTGGGGGCTCCCCCCACAGCTTTCTACCTAACTACTTGGGGCCTATGTACCTAACTAGCTACCTGGGGCCTACCTACAGCCTACCTAGCTACCTGAGGCCTACCTACCTAGCTACCTGGGACCTATCTACCTAGGGCTTACCTACTGCCTAACTACCTATACTGGTGCCTATATATCTGGAGCCTGCCTATCTACCTACCTAAGGGCTAACTACCTAACTGGGGCCTATCTACTTGACGCCTGCCTATCTACCTACCTGGGAGCTACCTCCCTAACTGGGCTCTAACTACTGCCAACCTAGGGCCAATAAACCTACCCACATGTAGCCTACCTACCTAATTGGGAACTATCTATCTAGCTAACTGGGGCCTAAGTACTGCCTACCTACCTATGGCCAATCTACCTATGATCTGGAGCCTATCTACTATCTACCTACCTGGGGCATAACTGCTGCCTACCTACCTAACTGAGGTCTACCAATGTACCTACCTACCTGGAGCCTACCAATCTTCCTACCTAAGGTCTAACAACCTATCTAACAGGGGTCTACCTAGCTATCTGAGGCCTAACTACCTACCCGAGGCCCAGTCTACTTAACCACCTGAAGCCGCTACCTACCTGGTAATATGAATCTGAGGACTGCAAGCTATAGGGGTTAGTCCTCTTTTCCCCACCTCCCGACCCTCCTAGCAGACTGTGCCTTTAGGTTATGACCTGTACCCACTGTTCCACCCCTAGAAAGTTTGTACAGAGGTGGGAGACAGTGAGAGACGTACTGAAAAAGTAAGGATTCTAAGATATTTGTGTCAAATCTGCAGGGACGAGTGGTGGTCGGGAGAACTCATGATGGAGGTCTGGAACGGATGCAGAAGAAAAGGGAAAGTGAACATCTCATCAGAGAAATGTCACCTGTGAGTCACTGGATGTAACTGCACTATAACCACTTATATGTCTGCAAAGCCTGTGTACAATGTTATCTACCACTATATGGGCACTGTATAGTGGTAATATATAGTCTGCAGAGCCTGTGTATACTGGTTGCTACGACTATCTAGTCACTGTATAGTGGTAATATATAGTCTACGGAGCCTGTGTACACTGGTAATTACCACTATATTGTCACTGTATGGGTGTAATATACAGTCTGCAGAGCTTGTGTACACTGGTAATTACCACTATATGCTCACTGTATAGAAGTATTATACAGTCTGCAGAGCCTACATACACTGGAATCTACCATTATATGGTCACTGTATGGTGGTAATATACAGTCTGCAGAGTCTATGTATACTGGTTTCTACCACTATAGACTACAGCTCAGATTTTCTATCGTGGTCTATGGGCACTAGTTAAAGTTGGATTTTTGCGGATTCTAAATACTGAATCTGCTTAAAAATCTGACTGTAATTCTGTCATGGCCTAAAGCCCCAGCAGTGTACAGCCAGACAACTACAGAGAGCAACAGCCTCAGCAGTGTACAAAGAATTACAGACTTAAAATTGTGCAACCAGAGCCAAAGAGCCAGAGGCATAGCTAAGAAAGGGAGGGAGGACGTGCACACAGCTAAGAACTGGGGTGGCACAGGGAGCCTATAGCTTTTGGCTTCCTGCACTGCAGACTGAATACTCCTGTCACTCCTACGGCACAGTAGGTGTGATACAGCGATGTTATCACGCCTCCTACACCGCTGTATTTCCTAGGTCTAAGCCCTAGCTTCTCGGCAGAGGGACCTATCTAATTATAAGGGGCTGTATACCTGCAGGAGGCTATATACCCGGAAATAAGACATCCCCTGAAAATAAGACCTAGTGCATTTTTTTATGCAATTCAGTGTTTGACTGCTTATGCTGATGTTTGTGATGAAATCACTACAGTATATTAATACATGTTGATTTTTTGTTCAACAATAAATATGAATTCTTGTTCTTAAAAAATAAGACAACCCCTAAAAATAAGTCTTAGTCTAGAACAAAAATTAATATAAGACACTGTCTTATTTTCGGGGAAACAGGGTATATACCTAAAAGGGGCTGTACCCCTATCTATCTACAGAGGGCTGTATACCTACAAGGGGCTCTATACCTACCTATCTACAGGGCATATATATGTATATGGGGCTGTACACCTACATGAGGCTATATACCTACAGGGAACTGTATACTTACCTATCTACAGATGGCTATATACCTACAGGGGCTGTATATATACATACACTGGGTTGTATACCCAACTATTAAAATGAGGCTATATACCTACAGGGGTTGTATATATACTTTATACCTACCTATCTACAGGGGGCTATATACCTACAGAGAGCAATATAACTATCAACATACAGGGGGCTATATAACTACAGGGGCTGTATACATTCCTAAAGAGGGCTGTTTACCTACCTATCTACAAGGGGCTGTACAGGGAGCACATATACCTACCTGTATACACGACACTGTATACCTACCTACAGGGGACATAAATACTTACCTGTCTATAGGGGGCTGTATAAGTAAAATGGGCTGTATACCTACCTGCCTACAAGGGGCTTTATACCTGTAGGGAGCTGTATACCGCCTACAAGGGGCTGTATACCTACAGAAGGCTATATACCTACAATGGGCTGTATACCTACCTTCTTACAGGGGTTTATATGCCTACAGGGGCTTTATATATACCTACAGAGGGCTGTATACCTACCTATCTACAGGGGGCTGTGTACCTACCTACAGGGGACATATGTACCTACCTGTCTATAGGGGGCTGTAAACCTAAAAGGGGCTGTGTACCTACCTATCTACAGAGAGCTATATACCTATAGGGGGATGTACACCTACCTATCTACAGTGGGTTGTATACCTAACTACCTACAGTTGGCTGTATATGTACCTAAAGAACGCATATATACCTACTTATCTACAATGGACTGCATACCTACCTACAAAGCGTATATATACCTATCTATCTACAGGGGCCTATATACCCCCTGAAGATCTCTACAAGGGACATATATGCCTACATATCTACAGGAGGCTGTATACCTACCTATAGGGAGCATATATACCTACCTACAGTTGGCCTATATAAATACCTATTGGGAGGTCTATTTACCTACCAAATTGAGGGCCTATGTACCTACCTACTTAATGGGAGGCCAGATTACAACCTACCTACTTATAGGAGGGCAACGATACCAAAGGCAGGAATTAGTAGGGATGTGGTAACAAAGAGAGAAGTCTAAGATGTTTGAGTGGTTAATCCTGCAGGGGTGAATCATGGCTGGGAAATTCATTGTGGTGGTCTGAGTGAGATGGAGAAGAAAAGAGAAAAAGATTAACTGACTCATCAGAGAAGAGAACAACTCATCAGAGAAGACATCTTCTGTGATACCCTGTAGTTATTTTGCTTCTGTGTTGAATCGGTGCTCTGTTCACTGTCTTTTGATAGTGACCTCAGCTGGTGTTGTTATATGGTGGAATTGTAGGTTATATCAGTACTAGTATTGTGGTAGTGTACACTTGTTCCAGATTGTAAGAGTAAATGGGGGAAATGACCTGTTGGCCTGTGATTAGGGGATTCTTCACTTTATTGATTATGTTTATAGGTATTTATCTTAGAAGTAGGGGTGTGACAAGAGGAATTGAGATGTATATTGTATGTGGATTGGTGGGGGAAGCAGATATTGTATGTGGGCTGGTGGGGAGCAGATATTGTATGTGGGCTGGTGGGGGGAGCAGATATTGTATGTGGGCTGGTGGGGAGCAGATATTGTATGTGGGCTGGTGGTGGGGAGCGGATATTGTATGTGGGCTGGTGGTGGGGAGCAGATATTGTATGTGGGCTGGTAGGGGGAGCAGATATTGTGTGTGGACTGGTAGTGGGAGCAGATATTGTATGTGGGCTGGTAGTGGGAGCAGATATTGTGTGTGGACTGGTAGTGGGAGCAGATATTGTATGTGAGCTGGTGGGGGAGCAGATATTGTATGTGGGCTGGTAGTGGGAGCAGATATTGTATGTGGGCTGGTGGAGGAGCAGATATTGTATGTGGGCTGGTGGAGGAGCAGATATTGTATGTGGGCTGGTGGAGGAGCAGATATTGTATGTGGGCTGGTGGAGGAGCAGATATTGTATGTGGGCTGGTGGAGGAGCAGATATTGTATGTGGGCTGGTGGAGGGAGTGGATATTGTATGTGGGCTGGTGGGGGGAGCGGATATGTATTGGGTTTACGAGGATGGATATTGTAGTGGGCTGGTGGAGGGAGATATTGTATGTGGGCTGGTGGGGGAGTAAATATTGTATGTGGGCTGGTGGTGGGAGCAGATATTGTATGTGGGCTGATGGAGGGAGTGGATATTGTATGTGGGTTGGTGGGGGGAGTGGATATTGTATGTGGGTTGACGGAGGGAGTGGATATTGTATGTGGGCTGGTGGGGGAGCAGATATTGTATGTGGGCTGGTGGGGGGAGCAGATATTGTATTTGGGCTGGTGGGGGAGCAGATATTGTATGCATACATGCCAACTTTTGAAAGTAAAAAAGCAGGAGATTTGAAGGCGGCGTGCATAGCGCGTCAAATATTTGCATATCCACGCCCATCTTGCATGTAAACCACGCCCCCTTCGAAAAAGCACACCCTACTCCACCTAACTGTGTAACGGCTCTGGTTGAAAGCTAAATCAGGGTTTTGTCGTCACCCAGCTTTCTTGGAGTTGGATAGCCTATTCAGCATCCAGAAGAGCTGGGAGATACCGCCAAACAGTGCCCCAATAGGTAGGTATCTCGGTGGCCTATTTGAACCCTGTAACCAGGTAGTATCCTCCTGTAGTTAATGCCCCCTTCTAGCCAGGCAGCTGTCCCCAATAGCCAGATAGTGCCCCTTACATCCAGGTAGTGCCCCTTACATCCAGGTAGTGCCTCCATTAGCCAGGTAGTGCATATAGCCAGGTAGTGCCCCCAATAGCCAGGTAGTGCCCCTCCATTAATACCAGGTAGTGCCTCCAATAGCAAGGTAGTGTCCCCAATAGCCAGGTAGTGCCCCCAAATTTACTTTAGATTTCTCCTTACCCCCAGGGAGTTCCCCCCCAAAAGCTAGGGGTTTCCCCCTTTTTAAAACCAAAGGTTTGATGGGCCCCATGAGATGCAGAAAGCCCCCATGAGGCCCGGGAGATTGGGCCCCCTTTTAAACCCCCCCAAAGGGAGAAAAGCCCCCCAGGGCCCGGCAGTTGCCCCTTTTTTTCCCGGCAGAACCCCCTTTATCCAGGCAGATGGGCCCCCCTTTATCCGGTTGATGCCCCCCTGCCAGGCAATTCCCCCTTTATCCAGGGGAGATGCCCCCATGAGCCAAAGGGAGATGCCCCCTTTGGCCCGGGGAGATGCCCCCCTGGCCAGGCAGGTTCCCCCCTTTTTCCAGGCAGATGCCCCCATTGGGGGGGCCAAAGGAGAAAGCCCCCATGCATCGGGGATTTCCCCCCGAACCCGGCAAAAAGCCCCCAGCCAGGGGGGGGGGTGCCCCCCCTTTTTCCAGGGAGAAAAGCCCCCTTTCCAGGGAAAATGCCCCCTTTATCCAGGGAGATGCCCCCAAGCCCGGGAGATGCCCCAACCGGGGTTTTACCAGGCAATGCCCCATGCCAGGAAAATGCCCCCCTTAAACCAGGAGATGTCCCCCCCTGAGGGCCCGAACCCGGAATCTCCCCCTGGGCCCGGAAGCCCCCCCTGGGCCCCAGGGTGGGCCCCCCTGGGCCAGGCAGGTGGCCCCCAAAATCCAACAATGGCCCCCCTGATCCCCGACAGAAGGGCCCCCTTATCCAGAAAGATGCCCCCCTGAGCCAGGCATTTCCCCTATAGCTAGTAATAATAAAAATAAAAAAACCTAGTTTTACACTCCTCCCCTCACAAAACACCCCATTTTACTGCACAAACAAAACCCCCCCCCTCAAAGGCAATCGCCGCCCCCCTCCCCACACACACCCCCCGCCCCCCTCCGCTGTCCATTTTTCAAACCTCTTGTCCATTGGCCCCCCCCCGGCCTTCCCTTTTTCCGTTTCCAAACTTCCCCGGGGGAAAAGGGGGGGGCCCCCCACCCGGAAAAAAACCCCCCTTTTCGGGGGGTTTCCCCCCAATGCCCCGGCCCCCCGTTTCCCCCCCGGGGGGAAAATGGTTTTTCGGGGGGGAAAGGGGGTTTGGGGGGAAAGAAGGGGGGGGCAAATTGGCCCGGGGGGGGGTTGGGTTTGGCTTTTTTAACCCTTGGGGGGGGTGGGCGGGGAGGGGGAAATTTTTTGGGGGTGTAGGGGGACAACAAAGAGTCAAAAGAGGGGGCAAAAATTTGGGGGGGGGCCCCCAATTTTATTTTGGTGGGGGGGGAGATAACCCCATGCCACTTTAAAAAAAAAAGAAAAAGGAAGGGGGGGGCAAGGGGTTTTTTGAAAACCCCCCCACCAAAAACCCCCCCGAAAAAAGGGGGGGGTTAAAAAAATTAAAGGGTTTTGGGGTCACCCCGCCTTTTTTATTGGGGTTGGGTAGCCTAAATTCCCGCATCCCAGGGAAAAAGCTGGGAGATACCGCCAAACAGTTTCCCCAATAAAGGGAGGTTTTTCGGTGGCCTATTTTGGGAACCGGTTTAACCAGGGGTTTTTCCTCCTTGTAGTTAATGCCCCCCTTCTCCGGCAGGGTGTCCCCCAAAAGCCAGATAGTGGGCCCCTTAAAAATCCAGGTAGTGCCCCTTAATTTCCCGGTAGTTGGGCCCCATTAAAACCAGGGAGTGCCCCAAAAGCCAAAAGGGATTTCCCCCAAATCCCCGGTTTTTGCCCCCAAAAAGCCAGGGGATTGGGCCCCCAATAGCCCCGGGAGTGCCTCCAATAGCAAATTAAATGGGCCCCAATCCAGGTAGTGCCCCCCCAAAAAGTTTAAATTTGGGGGACCTTACAGCCCGGTAGTTCTCCCCAAAGCTAGGGGATTCCCCCTTTTTTTCCAAAGGGAAATGTCCCCATGAGCCATGCAGAGGCCCCCCCCAAAACCAGGAGAGCCCCCTTTAACCCCGGTAGATCCCCCATGGCCCGGCAGATGCCCCCAGGGGCCAGGCAATGCCCCCTTTAACCAGGAGATGCCCCCTTTCCCCGGAAAGGCCCCCCATTTCCAGGCAGTGCCCCCCACCAGGCAATGCCCCCATTTAGCCAGGCAGATGCCCCCATGAGCCAGGCAGGGGCCCCCTGTATCCAGGAGGTTGCCCCATGAGCCAGGCAGGGCCCCCCTGCAACCAGGGAGGGTCCCCCATGAGCCAGGGAAAAGCCCCCATGCCAGGGAGATTTCCCCTTTATTTCCCCCGGGGGGGATGCCCCCCTGCCCGGGAGATTCCCCTTTACCCCGGCAGATCCCCCATGCCAGGCAGATGCCCCTTTTTTCCAGGGAGATGCCCCCCTGGGCCCGGCCAAAAATCCCCCCTTTTTTCCCGGAGATGCCCCCATGAGCCAGGCAGATACCCCCAAAAGGGATTTCCCCCAAAAGGGGATGGCCCCCATTAAACCAGACAGATGGCCCCCATGATTTCCGACAGAAAGCCCCCAGACCCCGGCAGTGCCCCCTATAGCTAGTAATAATAAAAAATAAAAAAACCCAGTTTTACAACCCCCTCCCCCTCACCCAAACACTCATTTATGCAAAACCCCCCACCCCTCCCTTTCCCGGCAAACGCCCCCCCCTCACAACACACACAGCCAAACTGCACTCAACCCTTTCCCGTGGGGATTTATTCTTCAAACCGGGGAAAAGGGCGGACTTTCCCCGGTCCATTTTAAGCCCCCCCCCTTCCCCCAAAC
>JAODAL010032847.1:0-46356 GCA_025379985.1 Phyllomedusa bahiana
CTGCCCTCCCTTGCAACCATTTGGGCTCAAAGTAGCGATGGACTTTTATAACGTCCTACCTCCGTCGTTCCCCGGGGAATACCGTTGTTTTGGGGTGGTGGGTTTTTGGGCCCGGGGTTTTTTTAAAATGGGGACATTTTGTTCCCCTTGCCCGGTCTGCTTCGGCCCCGCGCCCGGCCCACTATTTTTTTCCACATTTTTTTGGGCCCCGGGCCCGGTTTCCCCTGGGCCAAATTTTTCTCTATCGGGGGGTGGTTTGTTTTTTAAAAATTTTGGCGGGCCCCTTTTCGCTAAAAAAACCAAGGGGGAAGCTTTGACTTCTTCTCGGCTTACTACCAAGCGAATGGCCAGGGGGGGGGAGGGAGGAATTTAAGTTTGGGATGTTACCTTTTGCCCTTTTGTTGGTTCCCCGCCCACGGAAAAAAGATGGGGAAAATTTCTTCCATTGGGCGGGGAAATTTTTGTATAATTTCCCCAGAGTCAGAGTTACGGGGTGCCTCTCCCTTTTACGTTGGTTTGGGGTTTCATCCCCGCCCCCCTTTTCCCCCGCATCCTTTATCCGGGGGGTTTCCAAACTGAGACAACCTTGGTCCCAGGCATAGGGCCATTTTTCCTGACCCCCCCAATCCTGCTCCGTGGGGTTGCCGCATGAAGGCGCCCCGGAAAATAAAAGAAAAAGGCCCCCCTCCTGTCTTCTCCCCGGGTGAAAGGTTTTGGCTGGGCCAGGGCCCCATATGTCCCCTCAAAATCCCCCCCCCCCAAAAAAATGGGAACCCCGCTTTGTTGGGGCCCTTGAGGTCCTTTAAAAAGCCAAAAAACCCGGTGGGGCCCATAAAACCCGGGTACCCCCTACCTTTCGTATTTCCCCCAAAAATCCTTTTCCCTGTCTCGCTCCCAAAAACCCCCGGGGCCCCTTAAACGCTTCTTCGCAAAGGGAGTCCCCTCCTCCGTCTGTGGCTGCTGCCCTAATGGTTTTTTGTGGGTTTAAAAAAATCTGGGTATGGGGGGAGGACTAGAGGGGGAAAAGGGTTTTTCTAGGGCGGGCGGAAGGGGGGTTTGGGCCCGAGGAAAGATCGTGGGAGCCGGGGTGAAACGGTGGGGAGTTTGCTGGGTTGGGAGCCAATAAAATTGGGTCAGCGGCCCCGGGAAAAACACCAAATTACCCATGCGCGGCCCTTTTTTAAAAACTCAAAAAACCCGGTTGGGCAGCCCAAAAGGGATGCGAAAAAAGCCCGGAGCGCGGGCGGGGGAAACAGATGGTAAAAGGAGAAACGAAATTGCCCCGTGGCCCGTATGCGGAAATGCAGCGCCAAATCGCTCCCAGGGGAGGGGATGCGGGGGGGGCCCGGGGGCGCCCGCAGCCCATCCTGCAGACTGCGGCGTTTTACCCGGACATTTCTGTTTATAGCATTATTTACTTTGCTGCAAAATTGGATTTTTTATTTTACCATTAATTTTCACAATTTCTTTTTTGGGGGGTAATAGATGTACCCTACAAATTTCAGTTGCGGGAAGGGGGGTGATTTAGGGGGAGGAGCCCCAGCACTGCCCCTTTATGCAAGCTAGAAGCTGTGGCCGCGTTTCCGCGGTCTAAAAGTGTTAACAGCAGGAATGGAAGGCCGGCCCCATACCTGCTGTTAGAAACAGCTGCCCGGGGGTACGGGTTAGCCAATGCTTGCCGCTTTACCCGCAATCTCAGGGCTGGGGGGCAGGGTGGAAAGGGAGCGATTTCTGCGGGAAGCTGACGCAGGGTTTAAACCCTTAAATTTTGTCCTTTTGGGTTCCTGCATTATTTGCTCCTCTTCCCCTTCCTTTAAGGAGGGGGCTTTTTGGAAATTCTAGTTGGGTCCTTTAAATTTTTCCCCAAAATTTTGGGGGGAAAAAAAAGATCTGAAAAATACTTTGGGGGATTTCTACCCCCAATTTTAAAGCCCCAGATAGTTCCCATGTAGCAACTTATAAATTTATGCAAACCCCCACCCGTTCTGTTAATTTTGGGGTCAATTAAAAAGCTGTTTCCCAAAATTAAAATAAAAAATGGGGGCTTTTTAAAAATTTTCACCCCCCTCTGGGCATGTTTATGTGATGGTATTGGGAGGCAGCCCGAGCTGCAAATTTTTAAATGCCAGTCCTGGAGCTCAATCCATTAAATTTAAAGTAGTGAAACTGGGGAAACCAGACACAATTTTATGGGAAAGGCGGGCTTTTTTTAAGAGGGAAAAAAAAAATAGACTTAGCCCGGACTGTATTTGCCACAAGGCACCCAAGAGCAGGTGCCTAGGGCAGCAAGGGATTTTATAAAGGGCAAACACTTTTTGGAGTTTTTTTCTCATTTCAAGCTTTTTAGCCCCGTCGGGGAGCCGGTTTGGGAAATTTAAGGGGGGCGTGCTTCTTGGTCTGTTCTTCTGTTTCCCCTTTTTTCCCCCCCCCCAGAACCCAGGGAGGTCCATAAAATTCCCTTTTCAGCAAGGGGGGGGGGTTTGCTGGGCCCGAGTTAAACCCTTTTTGTGTGCCCCGCCTAGGTCTGTTGCGGAAAGGGGTGGGCTTTTAAAGAGTTAGAGAGTCTGTGAAAAAACTTTTTTACCCTTAAAAAGCAGAGCAGAGGGGATGCAAGTGTTCCTTTACCCCCCCGTTAGGCCCTTTCAAGTCTCCCCAAAACTCCAGCAAACCAAAATCCTGTCAGAACAGGGCACGGGGGAGCGTGAAGTGTTACCAAAAATAGGATTTTGTCATGGTTTCAGCACAAACATGAAGATTCACCCTGGCCCGATTTTGTATAGTTTAGAAAAGTGACGTTTCCCCAGACAAATCTGATTTATAGTAACACACAGGTTTACTGCTGTCACAATCTAAACTGTGTAGAGAGCAGGAGGGGAAAACAGGCACACCGGGTTTTAATTCCCGGGCAGCATGGAAAAGAAGGCCGAGTCCTCCCTCCCCCTCCCTCCACTACAGAAACTTCTGTGCCAGAGGGGCTCTCTGCTCCGGGCCTGTTTTTAAAGGGGATTTAGTCATTCGGGCCTGACAGCCCGTGAGTTTAAAAAATCAAAATGGCGGGCCCCGCTATAGGATTTGGAAGTGGGTGTTTTGTACCCACTAACAGGGCTTAAATCAAAATCGTAGGACATTTTTTAATGAACATATATTTCAAAGCTGCTTGTTTTTTTAAAGATCTTTTATTTATAACCCATTCATTGTAGCGATACATCCCCTTTAAGTATGTGATTTTTTTGGTTTTCTTTCTGTTTTTTTTTTTGTGGGTAGGGTTGTTTGTAGCCCTAATATGATTTTTGTCATAGGCACTTCCCAGGACACGGGAAGGAGCCGCTTTGCAACGGTGCAGAGCAGTAGCAGAAGCATTGTTTGCAGCCAAATAACTCCATTCCAAGTACAGGTTGTACAAATATATGGAGGTTCTGACAGCCCAATGGGTGCACATTTCTAGGGACTGGCCAATACTAATATTCAGAAAACACATTCAACTGCACTTCATAGTCCAGAATATGCTTGAATTCATGCAATAGTTTTCTACATCTATCACCATAGTATCCATAGTTAGGTACATAGGTCCCCTCCATAGCCAGATAGGCACCCCTTCATAGGTAGGTAAGTTTATAAATTGCCAATGAAAAAAATAACAATACTTACCTTTCTCATTCCCCTACCGAGTGCCTCACTCTTCTGCCTGTCACTCTGCCTGGGATGTGCGGCCTAGTAACCACAGGAGGAGCGTCCCCGCGGGCAGTGTGATGATGTTTCCACGTTGGCGGCATGATGATGCTCTGGTCTGGGCCAGGTTTGAGGCAGCAGATATTTTATCTGGGGCTTAATCCCTGAATAAAATGGCCTAGCGATACCTCTGGGAATGGGATATCAAAAATTTCATATAGCTATGATGGTCAGGTATACCCAACACAAATGTGAGATCTGGAACCAAGATGTTAGCAATAGATCCTTCAAGTTGTAATGTACGGTCTTCATGGATTGGTCAATCAGATCAATCAGATTGAGACCTGGAGAATTTGGAAGCCAAGTCATTACCTTGAACCCTTTATTATGTTCCTCATCCCTAAAAAATTTTTGCATTGTGGTGGGAGCATTATCCTGCAGAAAGAGGCCTCAGTCATTGGAGGACAATCCTGCCACGTAGGAGTGGACTTTATCTGTACAATGTTTAGGCAGGTGATATGTGTCAAAGTAACATCCACATGATACCAGGAACCAAGGGTTCCCAGTAGAACATTGCCCCAACCCACTGTTTGTGTTTACTTGTTTTCTTCCCATAGTGCAGACTGGTGCCATCTACTGATCCGGTAAGTGACACACACAAGCTCTGCCAATCCCACCACCTAATGACTATAAACTGAAACAGCAGCATAAGTAGTAATAATGAACGGTATAAATAATACCACTATATATCAAGGAACCAACATGGCAGTAGCTGGAGAGTAGAAAGCCACCAAGTACTTGCTCCCTAAAAAAAGAAACAATGTCCTTGTACCTGAATGGGTCCCCACCACCTCTAGGCCAAACAGAAGCCACTATGGCTTCCACGGCTATAGTTAAGCTCATGCCCATTAAAATAAAAGGTGATTCATCAGACCAGGCTGCTTTCTTCCATTGCTGTAGTTCTTCTGCTGATGTGTTCATGGCAAGTGCTTTCAGCAGTGGATAGGGGTCAGCATGGGCACTCCGAACGACCTGTGACTACTCAAGCCATGTGTGTCCTGGTAACTTTCCATCATACCACACAGAAACTTTATAGCATTTGTCCAGCTATAGTAGCTTTTCTGTAGGCTTCCACCAGATAGGCTAGTCTTCACTCCCAACACACACCAATAAGCCTTGACCACCCATGACCCTGTTGCCATTTGATTGGTTGCCCATCCATGGCCAACCTTATGGTAGGTATTAACCACTGCATACTGGGGACAGTCCACAAGACCTGCTGTTTAGGCCCTGGTCAACGTTCTTCAGATTCTTACACCTGTTCATCTTTCCTTCTCTCAACACATCGACTAATATATATATATACATATATCACTTATATATCCCTCTCCTTAGGAGACGCCATTGTCTCAAGATTATCAGTGCGATTTACTTTAAAGGGGTTTTTTCACCATGCTGTTTCACAGAGTTACAGGCAGCTTCAGACTCACACTTTCGTGTCAAGCTGTGGGTGGTTCCATTGCAGTGATTAGCCTATTTAGATCCTCTGTAAGTAGCTGAGCATTACAGAGAAATAAATGCTGGTTCAATTTGTAATAAACAGAGCTACAGAGCTCCAAGGAGTGAAAACGAGTGCTTATCAAAGGTAAACAATCTAACCTTAGAGAGATAAAGACTCTCCTCTGTCTGACCGTGGTGATGTCACTCCCTGCTCTTTGTCTAATCAGAAAAGGAGGCATGGACAGTAACCTAGAGACCCTTCTCTGTATTTATAGCAGATACAATCTCTCTTGTCCCATGACCAGGGCAATATCAAAAGAGCAATGTATTTAGTAAAACTCTCCCATTACCTGTACCTACATGTTGTAGTAAGGAAACCCCTTTAGATATCGGTGGTTATGATGTTTTGGCTGATTGTTATATAAGGTAGGTAATATTAATTAACCTATAAAATTCAATGTATTTATTTTTGTAGATGTAATATCTATAATCCTGATGCTGAAAATGACTTGTTTCTTACTTTTAGGAATAGCAAGCCAGGTAGATTGTACTGTAACAAGGAATGGAGGCAACGCTGATCTGACGTGTAAGATTCCGTCTGATATGGATATCGTACAAGTCACTTGGCAAAAGAGAACAGGAAATTCTTATGAGACTTTGGTGACACATAGTAAAAGGTTTAAGGTCAAGATCTCCAAACCATATGAAAACCGCCTTTCCGTTATACAAAATGAAGATCCCAGGACATCGGCCATCACTCTCTCCCAACTGGAGAAAGAGGATGACGCATGTTTTATGGCCATTTTCAACATTTTTCCTGATGGAGCTCTGAAAGGAGAAGTATGCCTTCCAAAATTACGTAAGTCCAAAACTAAAACAATAGATGGAGAAATATGTAAGGAAAAAAGGTAAAGGGCTATTACTATCTCACACGTTGATGGCATGTCAATAGGACAGATGGCCCTTGGCTGTACTCCAAACTCCCATTAAAGTCAATAGGACAGTTCCGACCAACTTTCTGTTCTCGACAGAGACTTCTTGGGGCTTGTCCTCACAATAGGTGTGGGTCTGAAAAGTGGTACCTGCACCAAACATACATTGATGACATATTATATTGATATGCCTGTGAAAAGTGCAGGTGTAGTTGTGGGTGCAGGCAGCTGTACCGGATGAAGAGTGTAGTGGTGCATTAGTGCTTGAAATAACAACACAAACTCGCAGCTTCAGGAGTCTTCAGGCTTTACTCGCGGGACTTGACTTTAAGACATTCAACGTTACACTTTTTGACACAGCACAATTCACTTCTTCACTCAGGATACAGGAACTTTCAGCACAGTAAAATAACTCACATAGTTACATAGTTAGTACAGTTGAAAAAAGACATATGTCCATCAAGTTCAGCCAAGGGTGGGGAAAATGTGGGTGAAAGGAGGGAGATAAGGAGTTAAAGCCCAGCCTCCCTATGGGTGAATGCTTTGAAACCTATAAGGCAAGAACCAATCTGCTCTAAGGAAGAATTCATTTCTGATCCCAAACATCACACGCTAAATTGCTCCATAGTCAAGTTCAGTCTAGGTAACGTCACGAGCTGCCTTCCGACGGTCTCTTCAGCTACTGGGCCAATGTCATGCCTAAAGGGCCCTCTTGATACCCCGGCAAACGGCCCAGGACAAGATGTCGGTTCCACACTTTAGATACTCGGTGCCCACTTCCTATGTTGTTCTTCTCATGCACACTACACTGTGACCCCTCACTTCAAGGATAAGAATTCTCCCCAACTCCCTTGTGTGACTGGGCTCTACCTCCAGTCACTCTGTAGCTATACTGGGTGCTTCCTATGCTCCTCAGCCATTGTGGTCCAAGTTTCTCCAGGACTTGATAACCACTAGGCTGAAGCACCAGTCACCTTGTGCTTTTCTTATTAAGTAGCCTCTCATCCTCTAGACTCTTCAACCTCAGGAACAGCGATCCCTTTGAGACAATCTGTTTCTCTCGCTTTCTCAGGAAATTCTCATGCTCTGTCCTCTCAGATCACACTGTGCACTATTCTTCTTGGTGAAACAGTGAGTATGACACTGCCCCGGCCTGTCCTACACCATCGCCGGCTGATGGTTAGGAGATTCCTTCTTTATGCAGTAACTATCCTCAGCTATAACTCTGGGGGAATTTCTCAACAGAACTTCATGAAACATAACTAACTAGAAGTTGACAGGCTCATCCTTATAGCCATGTAACCTTCGTAGCCTCTCCCCTCAACTTCACTCTGGTTGGCTGTTGGCTCAGCTACACATCTTCCCCCTTTCTAAACACGTTAAACCCTTCTAGGTTACACAATTACTCTGCAATTAAATATAGATTTAAATATATACATTTGCCATCCTTACATGCTATCAATGTGTGAGATGGATAAAATTTAACCTGAGAGCGAGATAAACCTCTTCACCAGGGTCTGATCTGACTGTACACGGACCAGGACGTACGGTCAATAAGCGCTGGCTCTTTATAATCTATTAATAATTTAATTCCAGAAACTACGTGTTTACTACAAATAGTACTTTGTCAGGTTTCATACTGATAAACATGTTTACCAGTATGAAACCTGACGAAGTACTGTTTGTAAGAAATGCGTAATTTCTGGAAATAAAATGTTAATAGAGTATTAAGTGTCAGAGCTTATTGACCATTCATCTTGGCCGTGTATAGTTAGACCAGACCCTGGTGAAGAATCCTTATCCTTTATCCTGTTCTCTGGTTAAAGTTCGTTCATGATTCGAGCCCTCTCATGTGGAATGTGAGGGAGTTGTATGGACCAACTGCAGCTTCTCAATCAGCGGAGTTGTTGTTCGGTGATCCAGTACCATGTGTAGGAGAGTTGTGCCTTCCTCAACTGAACAAAAAATGCAAATACTCTTTTATCTTTCTGAATAACTACAATAGGTAGTGCTTGTCTTTCTCCCCCTTTTTTCTGTTTAATTGACAATGTGTGAGATGGGAACACCCCTTTAAGGGACCTCTCTGTTTTCCCAAAAAACACCGTTAAAAATGCATTTTTTTGTAATTTTTTTTTTTTTTTTTTTTACTGTTAGATCTCTTCCTATAAGCAAAGTACAAAAAGACCTGTCAATCAAGTTGATTGTGGTGTGACCTGGGCTATGTTATCCATTGGGCACATTAGGCAGCTGCCTGGGGGGACCACAAGCATAAAGGGCCCAGTTGGTGAATGGTGAATCCATGGGTTGGCACTGCTTATTTATCTGTTTGTGTGTTCTTAGAATGTGCAAATAGTTAAGAAACAGGATGGATCAAGAAGCCATCGGCTCCCTGCCTTGATAATTGTTCGTGTAGGCTGCTTTTGTAGCATGCCTTATGTGGTGTCATGTTTGGGCATGGCTAGAAGCATGGCCTACTGCGATGTCATGTGTTTGGGCAGGACCCACTGCACTGCTATGCCTGGGGACCCATTGTGCTGTTAAGACGGCACTGAATGTGACTCTTTTCAAACAAGCTGGAAATAGAGTTGCTTCTAAAATGCCTCGATCCAAGCTGCATGAATAACCTGATGGGTTTCCTTTAATTTTTTTTAAAGTTTTGTTAGATGTGTCTCTTGACAATAAGCTGTCCACAATGTGCTCTACCCCAGCAATCGGCTGGATATATGTTAAGAACTGGCAGCAAATGGTTAAGTTCTTCTTTCTTAAAGTTAGTGCCAATTTGCATTAAAACTGCATGTGTCCACAACCTATGGATAAGGTCAGGCAGTCTGATAACTGCATACAGACACATCCACTCCTGCATGTGGGTATGAGTCCCAACAGTGGGACCCGAACCTATTATACTTTGATGGCATATCCTATTGATATGCCATCAAACTACAAAATGAGAACACCCCTTTAAGGCTCAGCCAACATATTGCAACATGACAATGACCCTAAACTTATTAAGCAATTACCAAAGCATGGCTGAAGAAAGAAATTGAAGGCTTTCAAGTATCAAAGTCAAAGCCTAAACTTTAATTATGTGGAGATATTGTCAGAGGTGTAAAAAAGCTGTGCATGCAAGACACTTACCTAAAATCACACAGCTGAAAAAATTCTGTGGTCGATGTACTGAACTCCATTTTGCTCCATTGTTATCAATTAGGTGAAGTCAGAGAAGTCATCTGTAAGAGTCCAGCAGACTTCAGTGTTACCCTAGACCCTCCGCAGATACTAACACAACACTCAGAACCAAATGGAAACATCATCCAGAAAGGTCGATGGCTTAACGGTGACATATCTCCAGTGTGTAACTTCCAGCTACGAAAATCAGCAAGACGCAAGAGAGGTGTCCAAGGTGAGACTCGAGTGTTCCAAAGTAGGGTTTGTTAACTGTTTTATATCTTCCAAAATGGAAAGTGCAGCCAAAAATGATCATGTAACACATCAAAGGTACTTAGAAGAAGATCACACACAGTTCGTGGTGTCTGTGGACCTCCACCCCTAAGAATGAAGACTCTCCAAACTCCTTGTCAGATAAAGGGTTGTTTCCACGAAACAAAGCCTAGTGCCATGGTCGGATCTTAGCTAGCTGGACGGCGACTGTGCATGAGAATGAGGAGGATAGTGCTTGTGGACGTCCTCTCCTTTCACTTCTACTGGAATTCCAAATATAATGTGTGTGCTTGGCTATATTTGGGAGTTCCCATAGAAGTGAATGATGACCACCCTTCTCATTCTCATGCACGTTTGGCTCACAGCTACCTGAGAGCCAACCATGCCACTAGATTTTGCTTCATGGGAACACCCCGTTAAGTAGGAATATAGGGCCAGATGTATGAAAAATATTTAGCAGTAACAGTCTTTGTTGCCCATAGCAATAAATCAGAGCTCAGCTTTTATATCTAAGAGTGCTCTGAAAAAATTAAATGGGAACTCTAATTGGTTACTATAGGCAAAAAAGTAGTAGAAGAGTGAAGAAATCAGGTGATACCTTTTAGAGGCTGACTGAGTATATTTGATGGTGAGCTTTCCAGAGTACTAGCTCTCTTCTTCAGACATGGTGTTATACAACAAACTGAAAATTTACAGACTTTTTATACACAAAAGACCTGGATCTTTAAAAATAACAAAATGCAATATATATTTAATTATTTAATTATATTGCATTTTGTTATTTTTAAAGATTCTAAGTTTCTTTGAAGGTCCATGTCTTTTTTGTATAAAAAGTCTGTAAATTTTCAGTTCTTGTATAACATTATGTCTGAAGAAGGGAGCTAGTACTCTCAAAAGCTCACCATCAAATATACTCAGTTAGCCTGAAAAAGGTATTGCCTGATTTCTTCACTCTTCTACTACTTTCTATGATTAACACGGTACAACATTATACTATAGGCAACAAAGACAGTCTTACACCGAGACAGTTTTCATGCCTAAAGCCCAATGTTGTTGGCCATGTCCGACATATGTATAAAAGATTTGCGCAAGAACTGGGCAATCTGTCCGACAGCCTCGACAGTTTTGTCTACACCAATCCCTAGGGGGTGTGTCATACCACAATCAGAAGATTAAACACATTTATGAATGTTGTGCAATAAAATGTGTCATACAAATAGTGTGCATAGTGTGCACTATCGAGTGCATGCTCCAGGTACCGAGGCCAGTCTATTTTTTCAATAGGGACAAGTGGAAAATCATGATGATAAGTTCACAACATCAACAATAGTATGTGGGTATTCTCATGTCATTCCAGGGTCTTTCTTACAGGTGTCAAGTGAGGATATTGTCCGTGTAGCCAGTGTCGGACTGGGGTGTCTAAGGCCCACAGGGAGAGTTGATTCTTGGGCCCCACCAATTGACCTGTTCCTGGGCCCACCGGTGGAGTTTATTTTAGGGGCCCACCTTACAGCTGCTGTACTGGCCTCCTATGCGCTGCCTCTTGCTTTTAGCCTCTCTTTCTATGCTTTTTTGCCTTTTCTAAGGATGTGAATTCAGTTAAAACACAACTTCAGGTGTACCATGCTGACAGGCCCACTGTGGGCTAGTCCGAGCCTGCGTGTAGTTCTTGCCCTGGATGTTGGGTTATAATGGTATAATTACATGATGGAAGGTGAGTATACAAGCATATAGGGAGGTTGGGAGAGATAGTGATTTAAAGCTGTTTAAAGCAGTTGTCTCCCCATGCTGTTTTACAGACCCACAACCAGCTTCAGACTTGCACTTCCTGTTGAGGTTGTTGACCAGTCTATAGCAGTGATTTTCATATCACCACGATTAGTTGTTCCTGTTAGAGGGACATAAAAGCTGGAGGTTTGTAAACTGTAGTGAGCAAAGCTACAGCGTTCTACAGGGTTGAAGTTTGTCAGTAGGTAATGTAAACAATCTCCCATCTTTCAGATAAGGAACACAGCACCTGTCAGAGAGGTGACAAGGAGATTAAAATATCTCCAAGCTCTGTTTGTGCAGTGTCCAAATTATAAATTAACTCAAGAGTGTATGTGCACATACATCGACAAAATAACAAGACATTTCCAAAATGTCGGTGTATCCTTTCTCCTTTATTAAAAGTTTGACAAGAGGTTTTTATAAGCTTTCAGTGATAGGAGCATCTTTATGCAAAACAATAAAATATAATCATCATTTAAGCAACACCTTTTTTATTATTCATCTATTATAGCGCTCCCCTCATTAATAAGCACTTTTTCATTGGTTAGTCCACTAGTAATAAAACACACCTCTAATTATTCTTAAGCTCTGGTTAGTATGCATGACCTAGTCATCTGAGATATCTAAAGGTCAGTGGTTCCACTGCGCATTGCAGATGGCAGTGCTTGCTGCTTATCTTTAACCTTTTACTTAGATTTCTTGCTTCTACTGCTAAATGCTTAACATTGCATTAGGATATGGCCTTGTAAGGCTAACAACAAGTAGGAATGTTGATGAAGAGACAAATTCTGCAATAATATAGCAAAGGCTTGGAAGAAATGATTGGGGAAAGGATAACTACAGAAAACGAATTGTTAATTCAACTTGATGGGAAAAGTACTGTTCATTAAAAAAAACTGCAAACTTTTAATCACCCTTATAGAACTATAGAATTTATGAAAGGGGGGCATGTAGGAAAACAGTCAAGGTCTAAGACTTTCCTTGTTGTCCATAGCAACCAGAGTTCCCCATTCATTTCATATAGTGCTCTGAAAAAATGTAAGGGGAGCTATGCTATGGGCTGTGATTAGTTGCTATGGGCAACAAGGAAAATCTTAGACCTAGCCTGTTTTCATACATGTCCCCTTTAATATCCATATCACTGGTAACTAGGGAAGCTTGTGTGCAAAAGCAGGAGATAAGATCTGCTTCTAACTCTGAAGAGAAGCAAAATCAGAACAGCAATGTATTTGGTAATGGTCTTTATTTACTGTTGCCTACATGTTTAAAGGTAATCAATGAAACAGGAACACTCCTTTAATGTGTATGTTTAGCTTTAGCCTGCTCTGTCATGGAGGTTTATTAAGACATTTTCCACTGCTACATTGACTGCAATTGACAAGAAAAGTCTTGCTTGTGGCCTGGTGTTTTTTTTTTTTTTTTAAGGGTATGTTCACATGGCGTAATTTCTGTGCGCATTTTGCCGCATATTTGCGCTTTAATATGGCCGAGATGCGCGCTGAAATTACAGTAATCCATAGCTCTCATAGAGAACTATGGATTACGCTTCCTCTCCCCGCTCATACAATACGATCATATTGTACGCGTGGGAAGATAAGTGTCATGTCAATTACTTGCGGCGAATACGCCCTGCGGGTACTGACTTTCAATGGGGCCAGCGGGCTGCCCCCCCCCCCCCACCCCGCGGTGCGGGAGTATGCGCGTATCAGCGCAAGCTCCCGAAACACACGATGTACTGCGGCACGTTCTGTACGCGCCGCAGTACATCATGTGAACATAGCCTAACATTTATGGGAGAAGCACGGTTGACAGTTGTGGTGTAGATAAGACTTTCTCTGCTCAGGACCATGTTACTGACATTGCTATTACAGACACTGATATTAGGGCACAATGATGGACAATGTTACGGGGATGCTCTTATACCGATGTCTACAGTTGGCTCAGTTTGGTGTAGGGTGCGCTTATCCTGTCATAATAATATGGTTCCTATGTCTGATTTCTTAGTGCTGTAGGATATAACTGTGTATATTATACAGCTGTAACAAAATCGAGCATAGCTACTATAGCTGTACACTTTTTACTCTTTTGTTTTGTTAATGATTTGATGTAGACGAAGATAAAGAATTCACCATAGAGTGTGACGCATCGGGGACACCGAGACCCACGATAACCTGGATAAATGAAGGACAACCCATAAGTGTAGAAGAGAAGATGAACAAAACTGGTGATTTATACACAGTCTCCAGCACACGGCGCCACTCGTTGTCAACATTATCCAAAGAGGGAATAAGTTGTAGAATAACATGTGACAAAGGTAGGTATAGAAACCTGGCCTGTATTCAATAGAAATATAGTCCCCACTGAACCAAACATTTACATGACAACGGACAGCAGGATGCTAAAGTTTGTATCATCACATTTTATTTTTGCATTTAACAGCTTTCTTCTTAGGCTATGTTCACACGGCTTAATTGCGGGGCGTAATTATACCCCGCAATTACGCCGTGTGGACGGGGGCGGAGCAGGGGCGGGAGCGGGGGGGCTGGCACCTCGCCGGCCCATAGACTATCATTACTAGCGGCGCGTATACGCCACTAGTAAATGACATGTCACTTATCTCCCCCCGCGGCGTATTTGCCGAGCGGGGAGAGGAGACGTAATCCATAGTTCTCTATGAGAACTGTGGATTACCGTAATGACAGGGACATATTCCAGCCGTAATTCGCGCAGTACGGCACGAATTACGGACTTCAATACGTCCTATTTTAAGCCGTGTGAACATAGCCTTAGTAATATCTAAAGGGGTTGTCTCACTACAGATGTTGATGGCATATTGATAGGATACGTCATCATTGTCTGAGTGGTGCAGAACCCAACTGTGGGACCGGGACCTATCTCCTAAATGAGCCCCAAAACCTCTCCGTTCTCAATGGTCTTTATTGACCTTTGCCTACATGTTTAAAGGAAGTCAATGAAACAGGAACACCCCCTTTAATGTGTATGTCCAGAGGTGGGAACGTGGTCAAGACTTTCCCATAAAAATGAATGGGCGTTCTGATTACAGCTGAGCATCGCCACTCAGCTAAACTCGGAACTCCCATTCAAGTCTAGAACAGGAACATCGTAAGCCTTCATGTATAAAAACAACCCCAATCATTATTTATATAGTTTACTTAAAATGTCACATACACTGTCTCTTACTTATGCCAATACTAGCAGAATTACCCGGCTGCGCACCGGACTGTTTAATTGAATTTTCTGTAGTTTGTGTTGCTCATGCATAAAGAACAGAACCTTTCGCAATGAGTTGTTTTTTGTGACTATATCAAGAACCTTAGGTTCTGGAGACTTAGGGGCCATTCACACGGCACAGTGCAAATACCGGTTGGAAATCCCGTTTTCAGGGCATGGACACGGCCGCCACGGGACGGCTTTTCTCCGTGGTTAGCAGAGAAAAGCCGTCCCCCTTTACATAGACATGTTCATATTCCGTCCGAAAACCGGTCGGAAGAATGAACATGTTCACTGTTTTTCGGGCCGCCGGCAGTCTGAAAAACCCATGTAAAACTTTTCACCCGGTTTGCAGCCGGTTTTCAAAACCAAAAACCGTCTGAAAAACCAGGTGAAAACCCGTGCCGTGGGGACATGGCCTTAGGGCCTCATGTATGAAAACTGTCTAGGTGTAAGACTTTCTTTCTTGACTATAGCAACCAGTCAGAGCTTCACTTTCATTTCATATAGTGTTCTAAAAAAATGTAAGGGGTAGCTCTTATTGGTTGCTATGGGCTCTTATTGGTTGCTATGGGCAACAAAGAAAGTCTTAGACCTTAGTTAAAAATGGTCCAGTTGTTAGCTCATGTATAAGGAACAGACACCGATCATTGCGAGTTACAAGTTGTGGAGAAATCGGTAGGTCTTAGAGGGCTAAAATCTGGCCTAAAACGGTCCAAAGTGCCTGATTTATTTATACACCAAATTTGTTGAGGATTGGTTGAGGCATTTGCCGGGCATAGAGACTGAACAGCGTTCACAGTGAATTATATTTTGTGTGAATATGTCGATTGGTAGGTCTTAGAGAGCTGTTCTAAAACCTTCCAAAGAGTCTGATTTACCTATGTGCCAAATGTGGTGCAGATTGGTCCAGACGTTTGGCCGTGCATAGAGACAACAGAAACTCCTACATATATCAATTATGACTGAATAATTAACTACTACAGGTAAAGCAGTAACGAGGATCCCTTCAATGCCTCTTACAACCAATTTCTATTAAGTCCAGAACTGCTTTATCACAAAGGCAAATGCGGTCTATGGGGCGCCGTGGGTGTTTATTGTGAAACAGAACCTAAGTATTTGGTCTTGATCCTTTGCTGTAATTCCATTAATAATTAACCAATTAAGTTCACCCACATTATGTTTTGCCTCATAGAAATGCCTGGCAACCACAGATTCACCAAATTATTTCTTTTGAGTATGCTCGGCACTATCTTTTTTATGTTGCATCATCTTAGTCTAATATCAAAAAATCTGTGATTTGTGTTCATTCATGATTGTAATGGCTCTAGGAGTCTGATCTACATACAGTATATTTTGCCACATGGGTATTTTTACATTTATATGACATTAGTTGTATTACAAGTGAAAAATCCTTTCATAAGAATTGGATATCCCTGAGTAGGGTGATGGTTATTACTACCCTTGGTAATAGTCAAGCAATTCTGACATCCAACAAGCTGGTGATGGTGCACATTTTGGGCGACATGTATGAATTTTCTCGCTGATAGACCAGTTCTAAATCACTTTAAGATAGTATGACTGGCCAGAATGTAGAACCCGTTCTTTGCAGGTCATTTTCTTTCAGGGGAGTGTGGGGCATCCAACAACTGAATTTTCTGCTGATAGACCAGTTCAATCCTTTAAATAGTATAGCCTGCGCCAGAATGTTGAACTGTTCTTCTGCAGGTCATACACACAGGGCAGTGTTAGAGCCAATACCACAAGTCTGGCTCAGGCACCACCTTTACCCTGGTCTGTTCTTCTGCAGGTCTACATAAAGGGCAGTGTACAGCCAATACCACAAGTCTGGCTCAGGAACCACCTTTCCCTGGTCTGCTGTTCTTCTGCAGGTCATACATACAGGGCAGTGTAGAGCCAATACCACAAGTCTGGCTCAGGAACCACCTTTACCCTGGTCTGGCTGTTCTTCTGCAGGTCAAACATACAGGGCAGTGTAGAGCCAATACCACAAGTCTGGTTCAGGCACCATCTTTATCCTGGTCTGTTCTTCAGCAGGACATACATACAGGGCAGTGTAGAGCCAATACCACAAGTCTGGCTCAGGCACCACTTTATCCTGGTCTGGCTGTTCTTCTGCAGGTCATACATACAGGGCAGTGTAGAGCCAATACCACAAGTCTGGCTCAGGCACCACCTTTACCCTGGTATGTTCTTCTGCAGGTCATACATACAGGGCAGTGTAGAGCCAATACCACAAGTCTGGCTCAGGCACCACCTTCACCCTGGTTTTGCTGTTCTTCTGCAGGTCATACATACAGGCGCAGTGTAGAGCCAATACCACAAGTCTGGCTCAGGCACCACCTTTACCCTGGTCTAGCTGTTCTTCTGCAGGTCATACATAGAGGGCAGTGTAGAGCCAATACCACAAGTCTGGCTCAGGCACCACCTTTACCCTGGTCTGGCTGTTCTTCTGCAGGTCATACATACAGGGCAGTGTAGAGCCAATGCCACAAGTCTGGCTCAGGCACCACCTTTACCCTGATCTGGCTGTTCTTCTGCAGGTCGTACATAGAGGCGCAGTGTAGAGCCGATACCACAAGTCTGGCTCATGCACCACCTTTACCCTGGTCTGTTCTTCCGCAGGTCATACATACAGGGCAGTGTAGAGCCAATGCCACAAGTCTGGCTCAGGCACCACCTTTACCCTGGTCTGTTCTTCTGCAGGTCATACATACAGGGCAGTGTAGAGCCAATCCACAAGTCTGGCTCAGGCACCACCTTTACCCTGTCTGGCTGTTCTTCTGCAGGTCATACATACAGGGTAGTGTAGAGCCAATACCACAAGTCTGGCTCAGGCACCACCTTTACCCTGGTCTGGCTCTTCTAACTGTTCTGCGGCAAAGTTTTGGCTTCAAAGAATCATAAATGTCTACTTCTACTAATGTGGTGTGCCGCCCCCAGAACGCCCCAAAACTTTGGCGCATTAAAAAGTATCTTTGCACGGTACTGAGGCACTTATCAAGCCAAATTTTGGAGTGCGCCTTTTCATACATCTATAGAACTGGTCTACTACAGCTTTTTGAGGCCAGAATTCTGGCGCAGCCTTGTTTTTACATGTCACCCTTTATTTCTACTTCTGATAAACATGCTGGGTGGATCCAAAAATCCATACTTAAATCTTGGAAGATATTACAAAATGATCCACAATATAGATTGTTACTCCACAATAAACCCCTTTTCATCTATCGCAAGTAAAACCTTAGGCAACTCCATCATTCCTTCAGAGGTACAAATTAAGGAGTAAATGAAATAGAACTTTCTGACCACTCAAAAACGCAGAACATTTCTCTGTCTTTCTTCTGACTTATATGCTTGGGTATTCTTAAGGGAAGTAATATCCATTAACCTACTCTGGGATATCCAATTCCTATTAAAGGATTTTTCACTTGTAATACAACCAATGTCATATAAGGCTATGTCTCCACTGCAATGAAATACGATCGTATTTTCGGCCATTTTAGGATTCTAAAACCGCTTAAAATAAGATCTTTCAGGGAGTCCATAGACTTCAATAGAAAAAACGACCTGTAATCTACACCGGTCGTTTTTTCTCCGCTCGTCTTCTGGCACCGGCGGATTATACAACATGTTGTATAATACACCGGCGTTTTTAGTTTTTTCATCATCTTCCCATACAATCAGTTGTATGGGCCAACGGTAAAAAAAATGAGAACCGACCGCGGTTTTGCACAAAACGTAACCAAAAAAACGCGGTCTTGCATCGGGAAAAGAACGGTTGATTTTCGGATGTTTTTTGTCCGATGCAGTGTAGACCTAGCCTAAATGTTAAACTGCCCATGTGGCAAAATATATGTAGGACAGACTACTAGAGCAAATAAAATCAGGCTGAAAGAATGCAAATCACAGGTTCGTCTATATAAGACTTAAAGGGTGCAAAATAAAGAAGATAAGGCCGAACATACTAAAAAGAAGAAATTCGGTGAATATACGGCTGGGAGACATTTTTTTGAGGCACAGCATAACGTGAGTGAACTTAAGTGGTTAATTTATTGATGAAATTACAGCACAGGATCAAGATTAAATAGTTAGGCATTTCTTGTAAAGGGAAATCTATCTGATTTCTTGATTAGATTCGCTCTCTCCTACACAGATTTCGGATTTTGTCAACCATCCCCATAGACCTCAATAGAAAAGTTCGAGCTGTAGTCTAGACGGCTCAGATTTTCTCCGGTCGTATTTCAAAACCTCAGTTTTTTTAAAAAAAACTTGGAACATTCTTCCACTGAATTTCACTCGGAAAATGACGAAAAATGTACTATTCAATGTTTATGGGGTGGTCGAATCCGAAAACCGCAGCAAAAAAAGGTGCCAAAAATGAAAACTGATTGTAAAATACTGGTCAGATTCTGATTTTGAATCTGACCAGTTTTTCGTCTTCTGTCATGTGGACACAGCCTATGGGTCTTAATGAGGAGCGCCATTGGAGTGTATTTTTATAGGCACCGGGTGGTTACAAGTTAGGTACTGATTGATACAGTTACATAAGATACCATTTTGTATTCTTTCGAACACATTATTGTATCAGGATGAGCATGCTCTGTTTGGCCTTGGTCCTATCGAGGCCATACTTAAAGGGGTTGTCTCACTGCAAGAATTGCTTTTTATGTTAAAGATCTTGCAAAAACAAGTCACTTTGCAATATTTGTCCATTAACAGTGTCCTACCGATTCCTAGATATCCCCTCTTGTATAGGCTACATCAGCTCCTCAGGTTGCTACAGCTACAGACCTGTTCAATCTCTCCTGATAGTCTGCCAGCACTGGTTGCTATAGCTACAGACCTGGCTTCTACTGCAGCCTAGTGGAAGCCAGTAAACACACCCTGAATTCAAAATGAAACCAAGAAAACAGGACTGAGGTAAGATGAATCAATGTAGTGAGACAACCCCTTTAATGTGGGCAAAATTACTCATTTGCCCCATTTTAAATTCAAGCTCTGTAATATTTATTCTCAGTTCATTAATGGCCCTAACTAGGTAACTGTAACAAGATGTACCACTTTTGTATTGTTCTTAATTATGGATAATGTTATATTTTTGGTGAAGGTATAGAAATGTTCTAGTTTGCTACTCAGACGTGCATGACTGTTTTTCCTATGTTATTCCGGTCAACATTCAGCATGCTAGATAACATGTACTTTGCTTGATCAGATTTATGGACTTATCTCACTTGAGGACTCAACAGGCCTGAAAAAGTGTGTTATATATATTCACAGTCGAAACTTGATGTCATTAAATGTTCAAGAGGATTAATTATAACCAGACTTGGACTGGCCCACCAGGGAACAGGGGAAACCCCGGTGGGCCCCTGAGCATAGTAGACCTATTGGTGTGTTTTTTCTCCATGTACATTCTCAGAAGAGGCAAAAATTGCATAGAAAGTGTGGCTAATAGG
Organism: Phyllomedusa bahiana; assembly: GCA_025379985.1. NCBI lineage: Eukaryota > Metazoa > Chordata > Amphibia > Anura > Hylidae > Phyllomedusa > Phyllomedusa bahiana. The sequence continues at coordinate 20,018 of JAODAL010032847.1, forward strand.
TAGAGGCAGAGTTTAGGAGGCATCTACAGTCATTTTCAGTAGCTGTAGGGTGCGCCTCTAAAATAAACTCCACCGGTGGGCCCCGAAAAAGTCAACTAGAGGCCCCTAGAGTCAACTCCACCTAGGTGGGACCTAGGCACCCTAGTCCGACACTGATTATAACTTACAGTGCCACAGAGTCTTTACTGATAAAAGTGCATTTGAAAAATAGCAGTTCTGGACTTATCAGTCATCACACAATAGAAAACCATTGTTATATATAGATTAGCTTCAACTGTGAATCAATGCACTTAAGATAAAACAATCAGGACGTCTGGGGTATCCATCTGGGTGCCACTGCCAGAAATCTGTACTCGACAAGGGGGGGTCCAAAATTAGGTGACTACTGGTAAAAGCGGCATAGTTGGCATATTCTTTCAATGGGCAACACCACTGCAACTTCTTACAAATTATAGTATTGTGTATTCTCGTCACTTATAATAATGTCTCTCTTTCCTTTATTGCAGATAACGAGTTTAACTTTATTAAAGGTGAAGGTAAGTGGAAACTTTGGTAAGCATTGTATATCGCCTATGGGTTATTACATGTGTTGTGTGAGCTCTGTTCATGAAAACAGACTAAAAGAATCTTGTACACATTCGGATCCCATGCAGTACTTCATATGATTTGGTAGTTAATGTCGTTAGGGTCATGTGATGATCCCATTGACTACAATGGGTCCGTCAGGTTTCCGCCATGGTGTCCGTTGTTTTACCGGAAAAAATAGTAAAACATCGGCACTATATTTTCTGTTATTCCGGATGGAACCAGCGACGGGAGTTCTGAATGGAACCGTCAATGCTTTTGTGAATCAAACCTTATGTGGCTGTCATGAATCCTCAACAAATTCTTACTAAAATTTTATTGTTGGAAATCTGCAGCAAAATTGTCACTGATATGGGGGACCAATGGACATGCATTATGTCTACTGTCAACTCATCAAAATCCACTTACCGTATTCTTGCTAATCTTAGAGCAATTCAGGGAGAGCAACTGGCAAATCAAGTTATCAGCCCAACTCCCACATACTGTACAGTGGCATAGTTTTTTGGGGTGCAAAGGTGGAAATCAATGCACACATACAGTGTCTGACTGGGGTGCTGAGGGCCCACACATGAAGTTGATTTTAGGGGCCCACCAATAGAACTGTTTCTGGGCCCACCAGTTGAGTTTATTTTAAGGGCCCACCCTACAGCTTCTGTAAATGACTGTACATGCGTTCTATACTCTGCCTCTTGCTTTCTGCCTCTTTCTCTGCTTTTTTTCTCTTCTAAGGATGCATATACAGTTAAACAACTATTTATTGTGCAAGGCTCTCCCTATTTTTGTGCCATTTTATTTTGTTTGGCCATCTCCTCTTTGTTGCCTTTCTATCTATTTGAGGGAAATTTTTAATAATAATAAACTTTAAAATTTCCATAGGCCAAACATAAATTTTGCCCCAACCAGACAACACTTTACAAATTCAAAGGGTAATCAAAGTATGACACTTTAAATCTTCAAATGGCCAAAGGTTGAAGGGCCCTCCCCCCAAATGAGAGCTACCCAATCTTCTCTAACCCTAAATTCTTTTTGGGGCTTCTAACCCTATTGTGGTCGCCCATTCTACCCCTATTGGGGGGTGCCCAATCTTTCCCCAATTTATAAGGTGCCCCACCTCTCTTCCATTTTCTTGATTGACCCTACCCTCCCCTTATATTTTGGCACCCTCTTCACCCTTATGTGGTTTTTGGGGCCACTCCTATCCCCTAAAAAATATGTGTCCACTATTCCTATTTTATGTATGCCTCTATTCCACATTAATATGTGGTTTCCCACCTTTCCAACTTTTTTTAAAGGTGCCCAACCAAACAAAATTAAAATGGGAAAAAAACCTATAACAAAAAATTTAAAGGGCTAGAGGAAACTAAATTTCCATTTATAAAGTGTTGCAACCTTCCCCTTTATTGTTTGGAACCTATCCAATTTAAAAATGGTTTGGACCTTTCCAAAATTTAAAAAAATTTTGTGCCTCCAAACCTAAAATTCCCCCACTTAAAAAAGTGTGCCCCCTATCCCCAAAATTAAAAAGTGTGGAAAACCCCCCCTATCCCCAATTTAAGTTTGCCCGCCCCTTTAAAAACCCCAAATTATACAGGGGTGTCCCGCCTATCCCCAAAAATTATTAAAAGGGTTTGGCCCGGCCCATCCCCATTATTTTACATTTGGCCCGCTTTCCCATATGTGAGGTTGCCCGCTTATCCCCATTATTAAAAATGTGCCGGGGTATCCCCAAAATTATAAGTTTTGCCCGGGCCTACCCATTTGTGCCGGACTAAAACTAAACCTTTATAAAGGGGCCTTGGGCCCTTTATATTAAATTTATTATTATTTTTTATTTTTTTAAAGGGGCCTATTTGTTCCCGGGCCCGCCCTTTTTTACATTCAGGAGGGGGTTCCCCTACCTTTAACGGGTAAGCCAGAAGTGACTACAGTGATATGGGTATGACAGGCACGACAGAGGGAAATTTTTAAGAGGACCTAACCCGAGGGGAAAAATTTCATCTCCAAGGACGGGGGAAAAAAGAAAACAGGAAAAATGTTAAGGGCCCCCAAAATGTCTTTGGGAGGAATTATGACAAAGTTTAGTGGGTTAAAAGCAAGCCCCCCGAAAAATTTTTCACTTTTGAAATTGAAATGGAGGAGGTCTAAAAGTTTTTGGCCAGGCAGTGAAGTTCCAAATTTAAGCAGGGGGAAAAGTCTTGGGGAAAAATTGTTAGGAAAAATGAATGGGGAGCAAAAGAAGGGCCTTAGGAGCGGAAATTTGCCAAAGTTTGGGGGAAAATAAAATTGAAAATTTGAAAACCCCCAAAATTTTTGGAAGGTAAAGGAAAATCAAATAGGAGAGCCCTTGTGGGTCCCTTGGTAAAATATTGTAATGAATTGCTTGGGCCCAATGGGAGCCATTTTAATGGAAATTTTTTGGGAAAGGGAAACCCGGCGTTTAGTAAACAATGCCCCCAAAGGTTGGAAATTAAGGGGCCCGGACAGATTAAGGAAAGGAATTAGGGTAAGCGGAGGAATCTAGCGGGGGGCCCTTAAAATGTTCGTAGTCTAGGGGAATGACCTAACCCCCTTTAAACCAAGCAAATTTTTGGTTAGGGTCATTAACCGAGAATTGCAACCCTTTGAAGAATTTTTTCAGGGTTTTGGAGGCCCGGGCCCCCGGCAAGAGTTGAGGGGTTTGGATGTTGGTGGTTTGAAAGATAAACAAATACGAGTCCTTTTTTGGATTACCCCAGAACGGAATTGGGACCAGGGTGAAATGTTGGCCCGTTGAAATGAAAGAAATTCAAGGGGGGCAGGGGTTTAAAGGTTGGTTTGGTGGAAAGTTGAAAAGATGGCTCCACCCCCTTTCTCTTTAGACTACCGGAAGAAGAAGAGGAAATAGGACAAGACAATCAAGGGGAATCCCCGGGGAGGTGAGATGGGGAAATCTTCCAGAGAAAGTAGAGGGTTGGGAAAAATCATTACAGGTTTTTAATGAAAACCTTTTGAGGCTTAAAGAGCTGAAAGATCCAAGGGTTGGTTTGAAAAGGAAGGGGAGTGGAGACCAATACTTGGGGACAAACAGAGAAATGGCCAGGGGGAAGGAGTGGAAAACAAAGAATTTAGGACCTAATCCACCCCGTGAGGTAAAAGGAATTTAGGAAATAAAAACCCATCCTATGCCGAGGGGAAGAGGTTTTTTGGGAGGGAAATTGGTGAAAGTGTCAAAGGAAAAAAAAAGGGGGGACCAGGCCAAAGAGGAGTTAGACAAGTTTAGGTGGCCCAAAGGCGTTTAGCAGGTTTCTTTTGGGGGTCATTAGTGACTTTGGCCTTTGGGCTGTTTGGGTAGGAGTTGGTTTGGGGTTTTGAATAACCCGGAAATTGTTTAAGTGGTCCCAAAGGAAGAGAGTTGGGAAGGGAGGTGGAGGACACTAAGTAGAAGTGATCTCCCGGGATTTGGGACACAAAGGGAACCCCGTGGATCTAAGGGCTATAGTTGGACAAGAAGGGGGTCCCCTAGGGTTTTTTTTTTTTTAGTTTAGTATGGTGCCCCCGTTTAAGGCCCCCAAAGGGAAGGGGTTGCCCCCGAATTTTAATTGATAGTTAAAGTGGCCCCCCCTTTTTTGGGGGCCCATCCCATTTAAGTGTGCCGCCTTAATCTAACCCATTTGTGTGCCCACCTATCCACATTTATATGTGTGCCCACCTTTCTTCACTAATACGATGAGCGGAGTGAACGCTAGTCCTTTCCTGTTCTGTCAGTGGCCCATCATAGGTGACACAAAACAGTGAAGTCTTCGTGCCACCTGCTGTGCTGGAAGATTGACTTTATTTGTGCCTGGGATCTGGACACAATTGAAAATGGCACCACCCCTGATGATCCTGGTAAAGGAGCGCCACTTGTCCAATGGTTAAAGCAGCCCTGTCCCCAGCTGACCCTTCCAATTGTAGCTCAGAATGGTTGTGCACATGAAGCCTAACTTACCTACAGCAAGTGTACTTGTAACGGGGTTGGACTGGCTAAACATAAAAGCAGAGGATTCTCTGGTAGTCCAGGATCTGACAAAATAATTGGCCCTTAAAGGGAACCTGTCACAAAGGTTGTGACCCCCCTTGCTGAGGACGGCACAAGCTAGTGTCAGACCTGCAGATTCCAGCGATGTGCCCCTTATTCTGTAAGATGCTGGAGTTTTAACATTTACCCCTCAAATCTTATTCATGAGTATGGTTAGCTCCTGCCCACAAGGTTAGCCCCCCCCCACTGACAGTTATTCACATGTTTCTTCTTTATTCAAAGTAATAGGTTTGTCAGTTGAGTGGGCAGGGCTAGCCTCTGATTGGCCGGGTTTGAAAAAAACTGACACTCTGATGGACTCTTCGAATGACTCTTCTGGCTGAAAACTGCAGATTTGAGCATTAAATACACGAAAACTGCTGCATCTTCCAGAATAAGGGACACAGCGATGGAAACAGCAGGTCTGACACTAGCTTGTTCTGTCCTCAGCAAGAGGGGCATAATCTATGTGACAGGTTCTCTTTAAGCTATAAGAGAAGACAATGACATTTTAAGCTGATTTAGGAACCAGTCACCTGCCATTATGGTCTTTTCATTATGGGATGAATCACAAATAGTCTATTACACTTTACTGATGATGTCTCTTTTTTTATACAATGAAATTTATTAATCTTAGATTGGTATTAATGTACTTCGAAGTAAGGTTTAAAAAGTGTTTTCCAAAATTTAAAATGATTGTTTTATGTGTACGGTGTTCCCTCAAAATCATTCCTTCTGGTAAGCCCAATGAATCCCAGTGACACTGACTTGTAGCAATGTGTTGCGCTCAGTTCTGTTGTATTTGAGATCATAACAATGTCTCCTCATTTTCTAGATTCCCTTCCTGAGAAAAATCAAGACTTCCCCATTGTCATCATATTTCTATCCATACTAATTGTGCTACTCTCTGTGGTCATCTGTGGTATGTGGTTCTTCTTAAAAAGGTAAGTAGCACCTAAATAGTGCGTAATATGGTGGGTATATTGTCCTGTTGGGGTCTTCTTTATGGTTCTCCATGGCTTTCTTTTCAGACACTAAACTGTGGGTGTGTAATGACTGGGGTAGTAAGACATCACAGCACTACAACTAGTGTCCTTTTATCAAATTTTGAGAGTTACATTTGTATAACTTGGCTAAAGCAGCCAATATTTGTAACCACAGGAGAAAGACTACATGTGTCTCTCTCCGATTCCTGACATACTCTTCGGCTGACGGCCCGTGGGATGAGAGCTTCCCTCCCCATCCACAAGCAGGATACCTATGTATCCTCCGTAGTCTTAAAGGGGTTTTATCGTTTCCTCAATCGGCAGCTGTTTATATTGGTTGCTTAGCAGAGCTTGTGAAATGGAGGGGCGTGTTTCTCCTCCCAGCAGGGAGTATCTTCTCTCTGCTAACACGCCCCAAAGTGTGCACGTGAAACTCATTCTGTGTGAGCTGGGGGAAGGGAGAGATTCCTAGCTGTTGGAGACTAAGGCTATGTACAGTACGCGACGCAATATGCCGTGTGTTTTGGGATCAGCGCGTATCCCCAAAGAGCACGTAATCGGCGTGACCAATTGACATGTCAGTTATCCCCCCGCGCATACAATACTATCGTATTGTACGCGCGGGGGGACGCCGCATAATCCATAGTTCTCTATGAGAGCTATTGATTACCGTAATTACGGTGCGCATTTCGCTGCAATACGCCATGTGAACATACCCTAAGGAATCTTTGGAAGTGAAAAGCTAAGTGTAACTCCATAGTGTTTATCTAAATTTCTCACTCTCTCTACATACTTTGTAACTAGAATGGGCATTTGACATTCAAGACTCTGGGAAAGATGGATGATTTTTTTTTCTGTCTCTCTATCTCACACACAGTGATATATCCTGCAGATTATTACACAAAACTATACGCTTTATCTATTTGTGTTTACATGGGACTGCACAAGATCTCTCTCTGCTGCAGTACCTCTGATCGCTGTCAGTGAAAAGAGCAAACCCCCCTCACGCATACGTCGCACCTACCACTGCTTGCTTCTTTCTCTTTCTTTCTCTCTCTCTCTCTCTCGTCCCCCTGCACGCTCCTATCCACGACCTGTTCCCTACATCTCCATCACAGGCGCGTTCCCGATGATGACCAAGGCGGTTGCTGGGCGTAACCCGAACTGGGCTCAATTTTCGTTCCTAAGCTCTAATCAAACACCCCGTTCTCTGAAACCATAGCATTTTGCTTATGGTAACCAAGGACGTACATGCTTACATTTTTCGTCCCCTCATTTTAAACTATTATCTTCATGATGAGAAAACCCCTTTAACTGATTTTTAACATTTGCAGTTAAGTACTTTTTTTTTTTATGAGAATTAATTCATTTTTTTATTGGGACAAGATTTTTTATGTACAGAGAGGCCTGAAATTGACATCATAGGTAGACCTCAACTATGGCAATGACAAAGGTCAAACGTTTTCTTGTACGTCTTCACAAGGTTGACCCATTCCTCCATAGAGATCTCCTCTGGAGCAGTGATGTTTTGGGGCTGTCACTGGGCAACACGGACTTTCAACTCCCTCCAAAGGTTTTCTATGGGGTTGAGATCTGGAGACTGGCTAGGCTACTCCAGGACCTTGAAATGCTTCTTACGAAGCCACTCCTTTGTGGCCCTGGCGGTGTTCTTGGGATCATTGTCATGCTGAAAGACCCACCCACGTCTCATCTTCAATGCCTTTGCTGATGGAAGGAGGTTTGCAATCAAAATCTCATGATACATGGCCCCATTCCTTCTTTCATGTACACAGATCAGTCGTCCTGGGCCCTTTGCCGAGAAACAGCCCCCAGGCATGATGTTGCCCCCCCCCCTCCTCCCCCGTGCTTCACAGTAGGTCTGGTGTTCTTTGGATGCAACTCAGTCTTCTCTCTCCCCTCCAAACACGAAGAGTTGTGTTTCTACCAAACAGTTCTACTTTGGTTTCATCTGACCATATGACATTCTCCCAATACTCTTCTGGATCATCCAAATGCTCTTTAGCTAACTTCAGATGGGCCTGGATATGTACTGGCTTAAGCAGGGGGACACGTCTGGCACTGCAGGATCTGAGTCCCTGGCGGTGTAGTGTGTTACTGATTGATGGTAGACTTTGTTACGTTGGTCCCAGCTCTCTGCAGCTCATTCACTAGGTTCCACCGTGTGGTTCTGGGATTTTTGCTCACTGTTCTTGTGATCATTTTGACCCCATTTGATTTATTCGCACCAAGCTGCTTATCTATTGCAGATTCAGTCTTCCCAGCCTGGTGCAGGGCTACAATTTTGTTTCTGGTGTCCTTCGCCAGCTCTTTGGTCTTCACCATAGTGGAGTTTGGAGTGTTTGAGGTTTTGGACAGGTGTCTTTTATGCTGATAAGTTCAAACAGGAGCCATTACTACAGGTAATGAGTGGAGGACAGAGGAGCCTCTTAAAGAAGAAGTTACAGGTCTGTGAGAGCCAGAAATCTTGCTTGTTTGTAGGGGACCAAATACTTATTTTCCACCATAATTTGCAAATTCTTTCCAAACAATGTGATTTTCTGGATTTGTTTTCTCCTTTTGTCTCTCATAGTTGAGGTCGACCTATGATGTCAATTACAGACCTCTCTTATCTTTGTAAGTGGGAGAACTTGCACAATTGGTGGCTGACTAAATACTTTTGTTTCCCCACTGCATATACACATTGGCACTGTTTAAGCACCAGTTGCTCTCTTAACACAATTTTGCATTTTATATGATTGTTATGATAATAATATAATAATCATTTAAAAAAAAAAATAGCTGATGTGTGCATGATAAAGTGTGAAGTCCATGTAGTGAACCCTTTATCATGAATCATTTACATTAATATTGTAACATCAAACATATATTTAACAGAAATTACTAGGTATATCTATGTTCTTTACCGTAGATTGTGTCTTCAGTTCATTTGTAGACTCTTGGATCTATTGCTGACTATATCCCTAGGGTCTTATTCACCCAATTTATGTAAGAAAAAAAAAAAAGTATCCTTTAAGCATGCTCTGGCCAGACTTATGTTGGCATACTTTTTATTCTGTTGTATGCAAAAACTTCATAAACTATGCTTTTGATAGAAAAAAAATCAAATATGTACACCTTGTTATAAACGTATGACTATGTTAACCAGTTCCTGACCGGATCACTTGCCTTATTTCTTGACCAGGCACATTGTGTCACTTTTCCATTACGGACATTTTTATATAGATGTTATATAGTTTTATGGTATGTCCACATGGCGTATTGCGGCGCATACTTTACGCGCCACAATAAGCCGTGTGTTTTAGAAGTACGCACTGGCCAGTTCGTACTTATAAAGAGTGGTCAGGCCTGCCCCAGTCACAGCCATTATCCACGGCGTATAAGCACCGGGAAGAAGTGACATGTCACTTCTCTCTCCCAGCGTACAATACGCGCGTATTGTACGCTGGGAAGAGCTATGAATTACCTTAATCGCGGGGCACATTTCGAGCATATTGAAGTGCAAATACACGCCAAAACTCCACAATTACGCCGTGTGAACATACCCTTAGGGTTGCAAGGGCAGGGCTAAAAGTTGCAGTTTCGGCTACTTTATTGATTTTAATCTTTGTGTCGGGGGGAATTTATTGATTTATTTTACATATTATGCCCCATATTTTTGTTGCAAGATTTTCCCTTTAACTGAGGTTAATATATTAGCCCTAGTTACAGGGGAAATCCAGCCCCCTGACATCACTGCAGAGCAGATCTGAATTTGTTAAGACCCAGTAGCTACTGTAGTTACCAAGCCCCAGCAAGCAGAATGACTGCTGAGGTTCGGAAGCATGAAGATTCCCTGCTGATCTGTATACACAGTGCTCATTGAAAGCTGTATATACAGCGATCAAGAAGGCAGGGAGTGTAATAAACATTCCCTGCCTTCTCACTAGAGAGCCTGGCTGCCACTAACAGACAGCTCTCCCCTCCTGCAGCTGCACAATTACCATAAAGCTGTGAGCTCTGCAAGAACCTCCAGAGTTAGGCCATGTTCACACGGCTTAAAATGGGCCGTATTTCGGTCCGTAATTACGCGACAAAGTGCGCCAATTACGGGCCGAAAACGGCCCATCATTACGGTAATTCACAGTTTCATAGAGAACTATGGATTACGTCTCCTCTCCCCGCCGGCGAAGCCGCCGGGTGGGGAGATAATTGACATGTGAATTACTAGCCACAAATACGCGCCGCTAGCAATTCAAGTCTATGGGCCGGCGAAGTGCCGGTCCCCTGCTCAGTCCGCCGCTCCCGCCCCGCCCCCGATCACACAGCGTTATTGCGGGGCGTAATTACGCCCTGCAAATACACCGTGTGAACCTAGCCTTACTGTATATACTGATCTCCCAGATGTTTAAAGTCAACTGGCTGTCAGCAAGCCATTAGGAATATATATATATATATATATATATATATATATATATATATATATATATATATATTGTAGCGTCTCACGCCTGGACGCCCTCCGGGACCGTCCTGGGGGGTACTTGGCTCCTGGATAGCCGCTTTGGTAAGTGAATTGGCACTCGGACACAAGACTTCAGTTTAACCCTGGCCTCAGCCAGCTTTATTGAGGCTCAGGAAAATGGTACAAAATAAACAAACCAAACACCGGCCGTCTAGCCACTACCTAAACTTAAGTAGAGAACCCTCTCGAACATGAGTTGGACCTACTGTCCAGCGTCACAACACCGCAACTTATATTTCTCCCAGTCGCCTACTGGATTCCAGCTTTCCCTACGCCTCGGGGGCCAGAGCCTCCTGCAAGCTCCACTGCCACTCTAAACTGCAGATGGCAGACCACGCCCCCCGATCATCTGTAATAGGAGGCCTCTTATAGCCCTACAGGGACTGGCCCAAAGCCTGGCCTGGAACGTGGGGACGGCCTCCCACCCAACGCTACGACCGTCCCAGGAAAGGAGACCCATACCTGGCTGCAAGGCAGCCATTCTAACTACCTGTGTCAGTACCTATTGTTACTCACACCAACAAGTCTCCTTCCCCCACCGAACCCAGACATTCGGTGGCACGTTTGCAGCAGGTACCCTGCTGAATTCCAGTTAGTTGTTAGGATTTGTCTTTGAAACTTTTAGCTTATTTGTCACTGTTTCGTTTTACAACAGGAAACCTCATTATTTCTCAAAGAAAGACGACATAGCTGAAGAGGGACGGTCAACCCCATTAAAGCTTAACACTTCTGTAAGTTTGAAAAGATCAGATTATTGTTCTTTTTGCTTATTTAGTTTAAAGAGAGACACACATTAAAACATTGCTAGAAACAATTCTCCTTTTTTGGTCATGAACAACTCCCCCTTCTGTATGTGTCCTAGAAGGCTACCAATTCCCTCCTTGCTTCTTCATGTCTAGATCATGGCAAGCCATGACTTTGAGAAAGCGGTGGATCCTGTCTCTGGAAGGTAGCTTTTTGCAGCAATGGGCGTCCTCTTGCCTATTCTGGTCTGCACTGTAGAAAAAGGAGCAAAGCTAAAAACATAAAGGGGTAGAGGAGGCACACATTTGTTTCTGTGAAATTCAGTAAATCTGTTTACTGCAGTATGTCTTGCAGACTAACAAATAGATATTTTCTAGGTACAGAGCAGATAAGATACTGTACGGGACCTCTAAAAATGTAATAGGGCAGGTCAAAAATAAAAAGACAAAATACAGGCAGTCCCCTACTTACATCGTTCCAACTTACATACGTCCCCTAGTTACAAACGGAGACTTATGGGGCGTGGCTGACATCAACACTGAGTCACGCCCCATGATAACCAAGTGCCAGCATGCCACAGCTGCACATGAGATACAGAACATTAGGTGAAATCTTCTACAAAAGGGCACAGACAGGAAAACAAATGTAAAAACTGTTCCCTGTACTATCCCCAAAAATTTTAGCTGGAATTACATTTAATAAATATACCTGTTCCAACTTACATACAATTTCAACTTAAGAACAAACCTACAGTCCCTATCCCGTTTGTAACCCGGGGACTGCCTGTATGTGAAAGGAGTCATCCTCCTCCCCCAGCTCTACACAGACTAAGCATTATGGAAAGGAGCTGAGAAGCTTGAGCGCCCTCCATTGGATGTAACAAATCCTTAACTTGCTTTTGACTCACTTAGTCTGTAGAAAGCAAAAGGGATATTAGCCAAGCCAGCATCACTCATCTACATACAGTACAGCTGTTTCAGTGTATTGCCCCTCACAGTGTAGAGCGATACTGGCTGGCTGGGTGGTGGGCAAAGAGTGGCTCAGAAAGGGGAATATCTCTCCTTGTGGAGAGCACCTATATAGGTGTGTGGAGATTTTGCACTCTACTTGGCATCTGCATATCACAAGGCATTATGGGAAAGGAGCTGAGAAGCTCTAGCGCCCTCTATTGGATATACAGATGCCTATTGGAGTGCATAAAGGCATTTTCAAATCTCCACATACCTATAAGGTGCTCTCCTCAAGGAGAGATATTCCCCTTTCTGAGCCACTTATTGTCTCGCACCCAGCCAGCCAGTATTGCTTTGCTCTGCACTGATGATGAGCAAAACTCTGAAACAGCTGTATGCAGATGAGTGATACTGACTTGGCTAATATCCCTTTTGGTTTCTAAAGACTCAGTGAGTCAAAAGCAAATTGAGGATTTGTTACATCCAATAGACGGCGCTCAAGCTTCTCAGCTCCTTTTCCATAATGCCTTGTTATATGCAGATGCCTAGTGGAGGGCAAAAAGGCAATTTCAAATCTCCACACACCTATATGGTGCTCTCCCCAAGAAGAGATATTCCCCTTTCTACACAGACTAAGGCAGAGTGACTGTAGCATAGTACCTCCTCCTGCTCCCCTATCACAGTTTACAGTCTCTCTGCTGCAGCTGCATCTCCCTTTCCCCCGTTTGCTAGCTACGGTTTACACTATGCAGTTTTTTGTTTTTTTTACATGTACTATTTACAAAGCTGCAGGCAACGGGAAAGGGAAAAATTTTAGCTTTCTTAAGATAAGTGATATGACTTAAATATATATATATATATATATAGTCCCTATATATATATATATAAAATAAATAAATATATATATATACATACAAAGAATAAAATATGTATTAACATGCAGTCCACATAGTTTTTATAATATACAGTATATATATATATATATATATATATATATATATATATATATTTATATATATATATATATATATATAAATATTATATTATATATATATATATATATATATTATATATTTTATATTATAAAATAGATATATATGGACTATATATATATAAGTCCCGGGTTACAAACGGGGTAGGTTTGTTCTTAAGTTGAATTTGTATGTAAGTCGGAACAGGTATATTTATTAAATGTAATTCCAGCAAAAAAAAATAAATAATTGGGGATAGTATAGGGAACAGTTTTTACATTTGTTTTGCTGTCTGTGTCCTTTTTTAGAAGATTTCACCTAACGCTCAGTATCTCATGTGCAGCTGTGGCATGCTGGCACTTGGTTATCATGGGGCGTGACTCAGTGTTGAATGTCAGCCACGCCCCATAAGTCTCTGTTTGTAACTAGGGGACGTATGTATGTCAGAACGATGTAAATAGGGGACTGCCTGTATTCACATACACTGCACATGGGTTTTATTTAATAAAAGTTTCATGATTGATTCCTAGAATAATGCAGGGACCCCAGGAACTGCGATAAAACAAAGAAAGGGATCAACTGTGAAAAAAAACTGTGTGAAAGCTAAGAGAAATAACCATGATTCCAGTTATACTCTTGCTAACACTAATGAGGTGAGTAAAATTCCCTTTCATGTACAGTATATACATTACTTTATAGTAAAGGTAGACCGTCATTTACCAACAGATGATTGGTGTTTGTGTCCTGGGACCCCCCACATTTACAAGTTCCCTGTTTTCTTCAATCAGGATAAGTTATCTTGTGAAGAAATAGTCCATATTTGTTTCTGATTTCTGATACACCATCATTTCCGAAAAGTGATGCAAGTGACTGCTGAAACCAATCAGCAGTGACGTTCCCGTTCGGCTCCCCCTATGTATGCCTGCAGCCCCTCTCTTATCTACACTGATTAGCTGCAGACCTTCCCAACCCTGTCTTGCTTAATGGACCCCTGTCTCTATTAATGTGCTTAATCACATTATCTGCTTCTATACCTCCATATACACAATATACACTGTATTTTTACATACAGTTGAAACCAGAAGCTTACATACACTATATAAAAAGACCCATCTGCATGCAAGCCATTACTCCAAAAGAAACATAATAGCCAGATTAATGTTTGCAAATGCACAGGAACATAGACCTACATTTTTGGAGACATGTCCTGTATCTGATGAAACTAAAATTGAACTGTTTGGCCATAATGACCATCGTTATGTTTGGAGGAAAAAGGGAGAAGCTTGTAAGCCTTAGAACACCATCCCAACTGTGAAACACGGGGACGGGAGCATCATGTTGTGGGGTTGTTTTGCTGCAGGAGGAACTGGTGCACTTCACAAAATAGCTGGCATCATGAGGATAGAAGATTATGTGGCAATACTGAAGCAACATCGCAAGACATCAGCCAGGAAGTTAAAGCTTGGGTGGAAATGGGTCTTCCAAATGGACAATGACCTGAAGCTACTGCCAAACTGGTTACAAAATGGCTTAAGGATAACCAAGTCAATGTTTTGGAGTGGCCATCACAAAGCCCTGATCTCAGTCCTATTGAAAATTTATGGGCAAAGCTGAAAAGGCAGGAGCGAGCAAGGCGACCTCCAAACATGGCTCAGTTACACCAGTTCTGTCAGGAGGAAGGGGCCAAAATTCCCACCAACTATTGTGAGAAGCTTGTGGAAGGATCCAAAATGTTTAACCCAAGTCCTACAGTTTAAGAGCAAAGCTACCAAATACTAATGAAATGGATGGAAACTTCTGCCTTTGCAGAAAGTAATAAAAATGCCTTAAAACTCTCTCTCTCATTAATCTGGCATTTGGCAAATATAAATAATTTTGGTTTCTAATTGACCTAAAACCGGGAAGGTTTATTCTGATTTCATGTCAGATAGTGAGAAAAACCTGCAGATGGGGCTTTTTATACAGTGGATGGAAACTTCTGGTTTCATTTGTATATGCCATATACCACAATGTTCGTAAGGAGTGGTCCCACCCCTTAAAATATGATCCTCCTCCCTGCTTCCTTGTCACAGTTTATAGTCTCACACCTGCAGCTGCACCCCGGACAGCCATTCTTCCATCTACTGTTTTAAACTACAGGGATAATTTTCTTGACTGAGGTTTCTAACCATTTAGAGCCAAGGAAAGTTGATTTATCACTAGGATATGCCCTCATTGTATGATAGGTCTGAGTCCCACCTCTGGGACCTGGACCAATTTACTAAAAGAGTCCCGAAACCTCTCGATTCTGAACAGAGAGGTGGTTGAGACTCTCCCATACACATGAATGAGAGTTTCGGGAACAGCTGAACATCTCCGCTTGGCTGTAATCGGAACTCCTATTCATGTACCTGGACCTATCAGAAATTGATGGCTTATCCTAGCGACAGGCCACCATTGTCTAAAGTGGGACAACCCCTTTAATTTCTCCTATGGTGACAATAAAAAAGTAATGAAAAGGTGGATTTATTAGTTATGCTGGAGAAGATCCAGGCTATCTGAACTGAATCATAAAGATTCCTATTGGGACATGGCTTTCACATAGATTTCATATAGATTTTAGCACAGAATTGGTGTCAAAATCAGCGTGAAACATTTGCCATATGATTGTACCCTTTATTGTTTTCGTATATTTTGCTTCAAGTTGGGATCCTCAATCTTTTTCTTGTCTTTTATACTAAGGATCTGAACGTAAGTCTAGGATCTGAGACAAAACCTCAAAGTAGTTCAACCCCGAAGAAGAAAAATAAGACTGCGAAACGACTATTTAAATGAAGAGGAACAGCAGGATTTCTACACGGCCATGTGATAAAAGAGGGGAGGCCGGACAGCTCATGCACTTTGTACAAAATATACAGGTTTACTATGTAATTATCTGCCTGGAAATATGCACTATATAACTATTGGAAATCCAAAGTCAGGTTCATTAGAAGACCTTCCTCTACCCACCAGTCATCACTAGTATGTGTATATAAAGTAGGTATTTGGTGGACTTTTATATGCTATGATTAAGAGCTGATAGCTTGAAACGCATCATCGGTGCTGTCCTGCCTTTTTTGATGTCTGTACCAAGTTTTTATGTATTTGTATTTTTGCAATAAAAAGATGCCTTCATTTAAGAATTGCAGGGATTGCTGGATTTTTCTTTTTTTTTCCTGATGTCGATTTCCATTTGCCATATTGTTCCGTGCAATCTTATCATCATAGGTTGATGAGATGGCTTAATATTTCTCTGTTATCTCCAAGTTTTGGCTTACACCTACTTTCTCAGTACATACATTCTTTGTTAAGTGGTTTCTTTTGTAATATTGTTATTTGACGTGGTACTTGTATTTTTGGGATAATCACTGAATATCTGTTCCACTAATATGGCTACTAGTTCCTCTTTGTCAAGACCAGAAAAGGCAGCAAAGGTCTTTGACATTAGTGACACACAGAATCAACGATTATGTGATTTACATAATAAAATAAGAGACTAAATTATGGTGGGGCTTGCCCAGTCTTAACCAATATGTACAGAAGGATAAAGTGCCTGGAGGCCTTAGATTTCAAAAATTGCCAACAGTCATTTGTTCTGATGCCTTCTTCCAAGACTGGAATCAAGTGTTGTCCAATTGTTCATTAACTCCTCGCCGCAATTGGAGGTTCTAGTTGGTCCTTTTGTCAGTAAGGGGCTATGCAGTGGGATCGCGGCACAATCCTGCTACATAGGTGGCGGGTGCACGCTGCTAATTACAGCTGACACCCGCCGGTAACAGAATGGAATGGAGCCGGCTCCATTCCGTGCTGTTTAACCCCTTAGGCCGTGTTCACACGGCTTATTTTGCTGTGGATTGGCGCCGTACTGCTCGCCGGATTTGGGCTGCAGTACGGTGCCAATCCGTTGCAGTAATTACGGTAATCCACTGTTCTCATAAAGAACAGTGGATTCCGTCACTCCTTACCGCTCGGCGAATCTGCCGGGCGGGGAGAAAGTGACATGCGCATTATCCAGGCGCAATACGCGCCGTGGATAATGAAAGTCTATGAGGCCGGTGGGCAGCTCCCCTGCACCGCCTCCGCACCCGCCCCTTATTCAAGCCGGAATTGCGTGCGCGATCCGGCTCGCAATTACGGCTTGAATAAGCCGTGTGAACATGGCCTAAGATGCCATAGAGATCGCATCCACATCAGTCTAAGTTAATGAGAAGCTATTCTCAATATGATCGGGACCCCCGTAGCAAGATCACAGGTCCCGATCGGTGCACATGGCAGCTGGAAGCCATGTTTTCTGTTTTGCTACTTCCTGCTCCATGACACCATTAAAAAGTACAAACACGTTCAATAAGAGACAGCATCCAACGCTCGCGCAGTAATGATTAATAGGAATACTAAGGACGCATGCGCAGTAGTGAGAAGTAGATTCCGGCGTGCCATGTGCTTGTACAGTGGTGGCCAAAAGTATTGGCACCCCTGCAATTCTGTCAGACAATACTCAGCTTCTTCCTCAAAATGACTGCAATCACAAATTCTTTGGTAATAATATATGCATTTATTTTGCTAGAAAATCATATCCAATTTGGCTTTATGACAATTCTGTTTGTGGTTTTCCATTGAAGACAAATTAAATGAAGATAATAATACCAAAGAATTTGTGATTTCAATCATTTTCAGGAAGAAGCTGAGTATTATCTGACAGAATTGCAGGGGTGCCAATACTTTTGGCCACCACTGTAGATAAGGACGCTTAGTAAAGATGCAAGCACGGTTTGGATCAAGGAAGGCTGGCGCTTGTGTAGCCAGATGGAGCTGTGAGGAGCCCAATCTGCACTCTTGATCTACAGTTATTTTTGTGAACATATCAGTAGATAAGTATTGATTATGTCTATGCAATGTCTCTCTGTATATACGCTGAGGTGTGTATCTATAATGTCTACAGATATGGTGGCCAGCTGTATATGTTATTTTAATGAGGATACGCTCTATTGTGTGTGGGTAACAATTTTATTGGTTGTCACTATTTAGGATGTGTCATACAGTAATATGTCATGCTGGATAAAGACCCTGTGGTGGTCGAAACGTCGCATGTTACTGTAGGTTGTAGGTTGGATGCTGTCTCTTATTGAACGTGTTTGGACTCTTTGGGCCTTGTGGATTCGTGGCCAGAGATGGTGCATCCATACATAAGGTAGTGCTGCTGTTATTATCACTATTTTGATTGACCATTACAGTAGAATGTCCTGCAAAATATAAGCCCTCATATTTCTATGTAGATGAAACAATAAAAAAAACGATGGCTCTTGGAAGATGGCGAGGGAAAAACAAACGTGACAAAATAAAAAATAGGCTGCAGCAGGAAGGGGTTAAATCTTAAAACTTATTATCAAGCAAGAAGAAATTATATTTAAGTTGAGCAATCTCTGCCGTTAATTGTTCTAATTTAGTCTATCTGAATATAGTGATCTGACTGAATTCTCACAAACATACTGTATGAACAAGCACACACTAATATATCTGAATTGGAAACATCTATTATGCCTGTAAAAAAACGCAAGTTTCAGCGAGATATTTCGGTCTATGAGAATATGAGGATAACCCTAGCAGTACATCCTCAGGTTCTAGCCTCTCTCACCACTCTCATACAATACCAAGATCAAAAAATGATGCAGGCGTGGTAGCCGCAAACACTCCGAGCACAAGCAAGACATCAACACAAAGCAAGCAGGCAATTGCAATTATGTTGATGTTCTGAATTTATCCAATACATTATTGACACCGATCCAAAAGTTTGAAATTTAGGTTTCAATTTTGTCATCTGCAAACCTTTTAACTATTTTTCCACTTTTGAAAAATATAAATAATTTCATTTGTGATCTCACTAACCAGAAACATTTTTGGAACAACTCGCATCAAGAAACTGTCCTGGATTCCACCGCAAGCGATGGAATAAGCCACAGCAGGAAGCGGAGTCTAAGTAGCCTCCGTTATTCACCAGAGCCTGCCGCAAAGCCGGTTGGACTTACTGCGGCGGGAAACTACCAGGTCGCTACCCTTGACGAGACTTATTTGCGGTGGCAGCTGGAATGCAGCGTGGTACAGAATTGTAAGACGGAGACGTAGTCGGGGACAGACGGTAAGGTCAGGGCGGGCAGCAGGCAACGTGGTCAGGTAACGTAAGCAAGGATAACTGGTACACAGGTAGACAAGAACTCACTCCTACACTCTCTGAAACACACTATAGAACACCAATACTCTGGCAGAGAGTGTAGGAGGAGTCTAGAAAATATAGGGTAAGCGCCTGGCAATTAGCCAATTACCGGTGCGAAGGCCCTTTAAATCCAGAAGAGCGACGTGAAGCAGGAGCACAATTGGGTGAGTATTGAGCTGGGCATAGCGAAGGAGAATGGGAACGGCCACGGCCCGGAGCGGAGGTTGCGACACGCTCCATGACAGAAACATCTACGATTGTAACTTCTACAAGTACCATTTATTTTTCCAGTTTGATTTTTCGAACAGTTAGCTTCATTTATAGGATCTACAACAGGAGCACCCTGCTGGCTCTTTAGATGTCATCTCACCCATTCCATTTAAATTGAAAAACTCTTCCTTTTATCTGATTCAGACACGCACTGATTCTATGGATACTTTTCAAGTGTTATTTGAGAGAAAAATTCAAGTTTTACCATCTAACTTATCTTGTGCACAGAGATATGCAATTCATATTAAGCATCTCACTTTCAAGATGGTGGATAAAGGGGGTTCTGTTGTTGTTATGGACAGTAGTGATTACCATCATCAGATGTTAACTGTTTTGTCAGATATTTCTACATATAAAAAACTTTTCACCTAGCCTTCGGGTTTATTTAAGGACCAAGGGTGACATGCATGAACAGGGCTGCGCCAATATTCTGGGGTGCTTTTAGCACAAAAACTGGCGCAGCCCTGTTCTCTAAATTTATAATCAGGCGCACTCCAAAATTAGGCGCTATTCACACAGGTACACCATGCTGGGTTATAGCCAATCGCGCCCATAATATACAAATAGACAGGCTGCCCAGAACTTAAAATGTGTCCTGCACAAAATAATTGTACCCTAAGCTCCCCAGTATTTTAGGGCAAAAAATGATAACATACTAGAAAAATATCAAATATGAGGTATTAGTCCCTACACTATTAAAAACAAAATCACAGAAAAAATGGGACATAAATTACTAAAAAATTAGGAACCTTGCCGGGGCTTGGCTGTAACCCAGCATGGTGTACCTGTATGAATGGCATTACCTTTTGTATCGCCTTATCTACATGCAATTTTATCGGTATTGTTGCATTTGTGCAGTCTCCCTATGTGTTATACTGTGGCTTTTTGCATGCTGGTGTGATCTGGTACCTAGAGCATTTGCTATATTTTTCCCATGTAGCATATTGGCTAGAGATGCCTGCTACTACTACTAGTTTGTAGTATTATTAAGATGGTCAGTGTTTCTCATGACACACAATTCTTTTCTTTTTGATGGACAGTTTTATTTACAATTGCGAGGGGTTTTAATGGGTGCTAAATTTTCACCCTCCCTCGCCAATTTGGTGTTGTCTTGGTGTGAAACATTGTTCCTTTTTTCTGACTCTAATCCTTTTTGTGTGGACATCCAGTGGTATAGAAGATACATAGGCAATATTTGTTTATTTGGCAATGTTCTCCATCTACCATGGTCTCTTCTACTGACTTTTTGAACAATAACCCATTTAACCCGAGCTTTACATCTTCTGAACAAACATCTACCATTGCTTTTTTGGATCTGAAATTGACTGGCATTCCAGGTAATGTCATTACTAGAGATAAGCGAGCAGTAAAAAGTTCTAGTTCAATTAGAACCTCGAACTTTAGTGTGTTCGGTTCAAGCTTCTATTCGAACTAGAACTCGAACCCCATTGAAGTCAATGGGAGAAGATGTTCTGGTTAATTTTATACCTATACAGGTGAGGAGAAGCTGTAATTACCATCCATAACAGTACCCTGGATATGTGGAACAACTTAGAGAAAAAAATTGAGGCTAAAATACTTCATTCCTTTCAATGGCTAACTGAAAAGATGAGGAGGACAGCTTGCAAGCTGGGGTGTAGCTATAGGAGGTGTAGCGATAGCAGCTGCTATGGGGCCTTACATCCTGAGGGGGCCTAAAAGCCCCTTTGACACATAGGAGATTTGGAGACGGTGTGTTATACAATTACTGAACCCACAATACTGCAAAAACTGAACTTTTTGGCACGGAGTATGATTTATCAAATCCAAGCACTTTGTATAATATATATCCATGTATATGAGAGTTAGGCGTTATGGAGCCTGCAAATGTCCCAAATAGCGTTTTGGGTTGGGAAAGAAGCACGAAATCCAAACTCCTAAATATGATGTCTATGGAGAGGAAAATGCTACCTAACTAACTAAGAGCATCGGTACAGTACAGAGAGTGAGCTGAAAATGGCGTTCACAAGCAATACAGTAGAAATAAAATAACATGGTCATGTGATTTTAGCAGCCAATGAGAGCCCTACACCTTAGCGATGATGTTTTTGACACTTCTCTGTGCTCTTCACTGATTGAATGGCCACCAAATGTGCAGAAAGGTGATTTGATGGCCGCCAAAAGTGCAGAAAGGTGACTGGATGGCCGCCAAAAGTGCAGAAAGCCACTGAAAACGAAACTGAAAATGGTGTGTCGAACTAGAACTTTACTCGAACAAACATTAAAATGTTCGTTTCGAATTAAAAAAATTCGAGAAGTTCTACTACAACTTAACTTTCTAGAACAGTTCGAACAACACTAGTTATTACATCAAGTACTATTCATAAGGAATTAGTGGGCAATACGATTTTACATTATCGTAGTCATCACCCCAAATATACCCGACTTTCTATTCCCAAATTATTCAGTGAATTAATCTGGGCAATTGCACTAACAAGGATGATTTCAGGTCTGAGTCCTATAGGAATCAGGAGTATCTTCTTGCCCAGTGACATCCACAAAAGGTATTAACACGTGCACTTAACATTGTTCAAAATATGTCTTGGGATGAACTTCTTTTTTTCTCCATAAAAAGCAGTACCTTCCAATCATATACCTACGGTCGTATTAGAGTACAGTGCTAATTTTTTCACAATTAAGCAAATTATTTCCAAATACTTACTGGTACTTTCTGAGACATATTTCAAAACATTCTTTTTTCAGATACAGAAATTTTAGCCCCCAAATTTGAACACTTTTTGGCAGTGTTCTCTTACCCAGCTATTTCTCCTATTTTTAAGGCATTTTTATTACTTTCCTCAGCTCCCCGGCGCTTAACTCTTTGGTTGCTGCAGTCAGTGACCACAGCATAATCAAAGGGCTTTCCCTTGCTCTGTTGGATGATTGGATTCCCGGTGACCTGACAGAGCCCGGGGAAAGGCTGCAAAGTCAGCCCTGGGGACCTAGAGTAGCACTGACCGTTACACATACATACATACAAAAAAAAACTACACATATTAGGTATCCACATACCCTTTTTAACCGTAGAATTTATCTAACAATTATTAATGGAGATGGAATGGGGTTTAAAAATAAATAAAAAACAAAAAAAATGGAAAAAAATTCTACAATAATTTCTAAGTGAATTTAATCTATTCCCCCAAAAGTACAAATTGTCCCAAATAAAACAAGACCTACGTCATTGAAAAAATAAAAAAGTTACGACTGTTGAAACGAAAGGGAACCAAAAAAAAAAAAAAAAAATGTGTTTGGCCCATTAAGTACTTTTCATTTTCCCCGGCCCTTAAGGTTAACAAATGATCAGAATAGAAAACCAGAACAGACTCAGATGTGTATGGCATTGAGTTCAATAGCAGATAACAATCACTCGTTTTGGGACTCCTTTAAGGCATATTTGAGGGGTTGTCTTCAAACATTTTATAAAAAAATTAAATTTGAAAGAGATGGCCAGACAGGAGGTTCAGACTGCTAGGGAATGCTCGAGGGTTTTTGGGGGCCCACCTTTAAACAACCCTAAGGGGTTTTAAAAAAAAATACAACCCGGGGGTTCACAAAATGGAGCTCTCCTACCTCCACCCGAGCAACAACTCCCTCTTTAACCTAGTTTGGGGTACTAACCGCTTGGTTCTCTCTCCTATGTTGCAGAATCTTAAACTATTTTATTCTCCAAACAAAAAGCAAAAAAAGAATTTGTTTTCCCCTAACTCCCTTTTTAAAAAGCCACAAAAGTTTGTTTCATTTATTTAAAATGTCCATAAGTATGACATAAAAAGTCAATATATTTCTAGCTTACGCATTTCGGGCATTTTTAAGGCACATATCCGAATATTCCCCAGGTCCTTTTTATTAGCTTCAGCACCCGGGGAAAAAACCAAAAAAAAAGCTCACCCACCTTTGGGCTTTCTGCCAATTAAACTTTGGGGTGGGGTCACTCCCGGAGTTTTGGGCATTTTTTCGAACATCTCCCTTTACCCCGCCCTTTTTGGGGATACAAACCCGGCCCCCCCCTGCAGCCCACCGGAGTCCCCGGAAACCCTTTTTCCCAAATTTGGGCAAATTTCCCAATCTACTTTATATACCTAACGCCATACTCCTTAGTTTTTAAAAATTTGGGGTCCCCTTTAAAAAGGGACAAATTGCCGAAAAAGCGTTTTAAAATTACATCCATATCTTTGTAAAACACATGCTTAAATTTTTCAAATTTGGGGTTTTTTGCATCCTATAAATTTTAAAAAAGATCAATTCCCCTTATAAACTCACCCCCCCACTTTTTTTAGGACACCTTCCAACGCTCGTTTTAAAACTTTTAATTTTTAATCCCGCCAATTTACCTCGGCAACCAGTGCATTTGGCATTAGAAAATGGCCCGGGAAACCCTTTCCGCAGTTCAAACCGAGCAAACATATGGGGAAAAAGGTACTTGAGTGCCTTTTTAAATGCATGGTTTTTGGGGCCCGAAGGGCTTTGGGCGAGTATTTCCCGAAAAAAGGGTGATCTCCTGGGATTTTCACGCACAACCATCCCCTAGGGTTTTTTCCCGAAAAAGGCCCCCCAAAAAAAAAACATCCCAAAGAACCCCAGTCCTTTGGGGGGAAATGCCTTTTTTGGGTGCCAGAGGTCAAGGAGAATGGGGAACGGGTTTTAGCTGATAGAAAAAGGAACAGGGCTCAAAAAGCCCCCCCGTTACAAACCCAAAGGTTTGGAAAAAGAGCACTCTGAACCACAGTTTCGGCAACTTTGAGGGAGATGGGGTACAGCAGCAGAAACCACAAACCCGGGGCCACTCCTTTCAGCTTAAGGGAAAAGAAACTGAGGACCCAATTTGCCCAAGCTCATCGAAATTGGACAGTAGAAGATTTGGGGAAAAAGTTGCCGGTCTATGATCCCGATTTCTGCTGTGACCTTCGATGGAGGGTCAAATTTTGGGATCAACAACATGAAAGCATGGATCCATCCGCCTTGTATAAACGGTTCAGGCTGGTGGTGGTGGTGTCATGGTGTGGGGAATATTTTCTTGGCACTCTTTGGGCCCCTTGGTACCAATTGAGCATCGTTGTGGAATCTATGCCACGAAGAATTGAGGCAGTTCTGAAGGCAAAAAGGGGTCCAACCGTTACTAGCATGGTGTACCTAATAAAGTGGCCGGTGAGTGTATATATGTAAATAAATACTTCTTTGCATTCCAAAAAACCCTCTTATGCTGTGCAGTGGATTTATACATTTTTACTATAGATCTACTTTCCACATTTCACCCCAATATCTATATGTTACCTAGGTGTGCGTGTCCCGCTACATATCGAGCTTGTAATAGACTGACTTTTTATGTGATACCCATGGACATTTTAAATAGATGAAATAAATGTTTGTGGTATTTTAAAGGAGTTGGAGAAACAAATTCTTCTTTGCTTATTGCATGTTACCCTGCAATCCTCTGGGAATCATCTAGCTCCAGGAGTGACCCACACCCAAGTTTAATCGGCAAGAGACCTAAGGTGGTGAGCTGTCTTCTTTTGGATTATTCTCCAGTATAGCTGCAGTTAAATGAAAGACCTGATGAAATTCGGATACGTACCTTAATTGACCAGTACAGGGTGACAAAGACTGTGCTTTGAAAACTTGATGTAGCCTTGAAGTAGTCAATAGAGGGAAGCAAAGACTGTGCTTTGAGAACTGATATATTCTCTATCATCCAGTAGTGAGAGTCTAGGTACTCTTTGTAAATAGCGTGTTTGGGATACTAGACAAAGTCTATTATGGTAGTGGCTATAGGCGCTAAAACTTACCGCTGTGGAATATGAAATATAAATACGGTATACATCAAGACACATTATTACAAATTGAAACTCTGGTTCCTGTTTATTTTATAAGATAAAATAACATATTGTTAAAATAACACAATGTATAAAAAAACAGAACTTTGCATTTTGCGTGATGCTTGTGTCGTGCTTTCTCAGGTATCACTGACCAAGTGACATTATTCTGTATTTGAACCATTATTTTGGTGGCAAAAGATTTTGTTTTACAAAAAAAGTAGTTTTTCATATGGAATATATTACACTATTAATATAAAGATTTATACATAAATTATAATACAAATATACATTATAGAAGAGAATTTAAAAATATAAGATGAACTAAAAGATTCAGCCTAATCGGATGTGACATGATAAGATGTGGTTGTTGGTGATTGGTTGATACAAAAATACGTTGGATTGTTAATAAATAGTGTTGAGCGATTATAATCGACAAAGTTGAAATCGGCACGGTTTTTAGGTTGATCTGAATTTTACAATCACGTGATAATTTAGGTGAGAATCTGCGTATAATCTATTAATGTCGCGTCTTTTTCGGCGCTTCCTGTCATTTTGGCGGCCAGCAAATCAGCTTAGAGAATAGAGCAGGGTGAGATGTGTGTGCGACGTCATGACTGTGATTTGTATGGTTGTGATTGGCTGGAAAAATCACATGACCTTGTTTTACATAGAACAGCCCTTCCTGTTCAGCATCAGTGTGTGTCTGTGTCTCATAAGAGCAGGTCGTCTGTCAGCTTTCTCCTCAATACAGCTCAGCGACACAGTTCTCTTTGTTCACACAGACAACTATGCTTTTAGCTGTGAACATTAGAACATAGGTAGATTAGAGAATTACAGTTTTTAGTTAGTTAGGCTGAGACTTTGAAAGAAGCGCTGTACAGCCGCGGGAGGAGGGAGGGGGGGAGGTGAGGGGTGCGGGCGAATACCGGCAGACAGGCAGGCAGGCTTTTGAAAGGAAAGTGTATATTGTGTAGTCCAGACTGCTTTGAATCTGCTTTGAAATGGCTTTTTATTACCAGTTTTTGGCCAGTTTTTGGTGAAATAGTACCTTGTATTTTGTGCAGCCTGTACTTATATTAGGATACAGAACTTTTCTAGTAACGCAGGTGTATTTGAATAGGTCAAAACTCACCTTTTATTATCCGTACACATTTTAATTAGGTTTTAAATAGGTTTTTTTTTTTACTTTTGTCACCC
>JAODAL010032848.1:0-46355 GCA_025379985.1 Phyllomedusa bahiana
CTAAAATCTAACTAAAAATTGTAAGGATCACAGCTAATAGTATGGGTTTTCTTTTCAAAAAAAGAATAATTTCGCTGACTGTTTGGCCACGGGCAGAGCCACGTCCACTCCTTTTGGGACCTGAGAGACACTGGGGCTAACGGGAAAAGCTGTCAAAGTAAAACGAGGTCATGTGATTTTTCCCCAGCCAATCGCAACCATACACACCCATCAATTACGTCCCACACACACCACCCGCTTATTCTGAATCTGATTTGCTGGCCGCCAAAATTACGGGAAGTGCCGAAAAGGGCGCGATCTTAAACAAGATGCACAGATTTTACCCTTTAAATTTATCGCATGATCTAAAATTTCGATCCCCATAAAAACCTTTTCCGATTTAAACTTTGTCGTAATAATCCTCAACACAATTTCCAATTGATACTCCCCACTCCACTACTAACAAACTCCTGTCTCTCATTTTCCTTTTTGGCCCTCCCATTTGACCTCTGGATCACCAAAACAGACGACACACACTGGACCTCATCTTCCCCCGCCTCTGCCCACTATCTAACCCTCAAACTCTCCTCTTCCTTCTCTGACCCCAATCTGCCCCTTCCCCCATCACCACTCCACCTCCCCTCCGCACCAAATCTAGCACACCCACCAGAACCTAAAAAACCCCAAACCCCTTCACTCTCTCTACTCTTTTGCTCCCCTATCTACCTATCCTCACTTGCTGATTCAGACCACCCACCACATTCTACAACAACACAATCACTTCCATTCTCGGCGTCCCCCCTCACCCCAAAACAAACCCCAAAATGAACAAAAAACCCTGGCACACAGACTCCACCAAACACGGGCGAGCTTCCAAGTTGCCGAACGCCACTGGAAAAAAACCCCCCACACTGCTTCACCTCAATAAAAATCACTGCACACATTTAAATCCCACTCACCTCACCCAAAAACAAGACTTTTTAACCACTCTCTATCCTCCCTGCCCCAAACCCCAAAAATTTTTTTTTAAACACCTTCAACTCTCTCCTGAAACACCAGCCCCCCCCTCCCCACTCTCCTCTCACAGATATTTGCAACTCCTTCCATAATAAAATAAATCTCTCAGACAAACTTCACCCCACATCCCCTCAGCCTACCTCTATTCCTGCGGTGTCCCCACACCCCACCTCTGTACCTGCTCATACTTTTCCCCCAACTTGCTTCTCACCGGCCCCCCAAAAACTCTCCTTTCTGCCAAATCAAACCTCACCACCTGTAGTCTTTAAACCCACCCCATCTCCCCATCCCTGCCCTTTTAGTGCGTTATCACCCAGCCCTCACTCTTCTCTTCAATCTATCATTTAAACCCCTGGCATCTTTCCTTCCTCATTTAAACATGCAACCGTCACCCCCATCCTAAAGAAACCCTCTCTTGACCCCTCCTACGTCCAACTACCCCCATCTCACTGCTTCCATTCCCCCTAAAAATCCTTGAGCAACCCCTCCATCTTTAACTTTTTCCCCCCTCTCCCACCAACTCTCCCTTGACCCGCTCCAACGGGGTTCGTCCCCACCACTCACTGAAACCGCCCAACCAAATCACCAACACCTAGCAACTGCCCAAACCTCAGCCCTACTCTGTCTTCTCCTCCCAGACCTTTCCTCTGCCTTTGACACTTCCGACCATTCCCCCCTGCTACACATCCTCTCCTTCCCGCATAAAGGACTTGGGTTTTCCTGGGTTTCCCTTACCTCACTGATCGGACTTTTAGCGCTCTCATTCTCGCTCCCCCCTCCCTCCTCCCCCTCTCTCTGTCGGTGTCCCCCCCAAAGGGGCGTCCTGGGGCCCCCACTCTTCTCTATCACACTCTTGGCCCCCGGTCAGCCATAGCTTTTACACGGCTTTCAATACCCCCTGTATGCAAGACACCCAACTCACATCTCCGGCCCAGATGTCCCTCTCTTCTCTCCCGGGGTCCCTGACTGCCTTTTCCCTATTTTTCCCCTTTTTCTCCTCCCGTCTCCTAAAAATAAAAAGGGGAAAACTGAATTCATTTTTTTTCCCCCCCCGCCCCCACTCCATCCCCCACCCGATCTCTTATCACTTTTAAATTAGTTTTGGGAGCGATTTTTAAAAAAACAAATTTTGAAATTCGGGAAAGGGGTTTTTTATGGTTTATCGAAATTTTCAGATCCTGCGAAAATTTAAAGGTTAAGATCTTTTGCATATTTTTTAAAGTTTGGGCCCCCTTTTCGGCGCTTCCTGAAATTTTGGGCGGCCAGCAAATCGTTTAAAAAATTAGGGGGCAGGGGGGGAGATGTGTGTCCCAGTCATGACTGGGATGTGTATGGTTGCGTTTGGGCTGGAAAAATCACATGACCTTTTTTACATAAAAACAGCTTTTCCCCTTTCACCCCTTAAAGTGTTTTCTCAGGTCTCATAGGAATAAACGTGCGCTCTGCCTGGGGCCCAAACAGCTCGGGCGAAATTATCATTTCTGCAAGAAAAACCCTCTACTATCAGCTGTGACCCTTTTTCCAATTTAAATTTGATTAAAAAATATGAAATTTTATGTAGTTAGTAGAGAATTTTAAAGCGCATCTACCGCTGTAAAGTCACGGGGATAGCGGGGGGGGGGGGGTGGGGCGCGGGGCGGGAAAACAGACAACTCTTCTACAAAGAAAAACTGAATTAAAATTCACCGTGTACATACGAAAACATAACAGGTACGTGTTTTTTTTTTCTTTTGGGGCACCCCCGTTTGTTCATTGACGCAGCATCCAAAGTAAATCTTAAAACGGGAATTTTTTTTAGTCAAACCCCAGGGGGAATTGAAAGGTGCAAAAAATAAACCTTTTTATTATACAAAAACATAACAGATTTCTTTTTTTTTTACTTTTGCGGGACCCCAAACTTTGTTCATTACGCAGCTTCCATTTTTATCTTTTAAAAAATCAATTCTAAAGACACCAAAAGGGGAAATTTAAAAGGGGCAAAAAAAAACCAGTATTTTACAAAAATAAAAAGATACGTGTTTTTTTTACTTTTTCGCACCCAGCTTTTTTTCATTGACGGGAGGGATCCACGTAAATCTTTTAAAAAAGCAAATTTTTTAGTCACCACAGGTGAAATTGAAAGGTGCAAAAAAATACCGTGTATTATCGAAAACATAACAGATACGTGTTTTTTTTGTTTTGCGAAGTTTTTTTTTACCGGGGGTTTTTTTTTCCTTTTTTTTATAAAGGTTTGGGTTCCTGTTTTTTTCAATTTTTTTGTTTGCGCCCCAGCTTTGTTCATTGACGCAGCATCCCGAAAATCTTAAAAACAGCTTTTTTATAGTCACCACGGGTGAATTGAAAGGTGCAAAAAATTGTATTATACGAAAACATAACAGATCTTTGTTTTATGAATTTTTGGCGCCAAATTTTGTTCATTGACGCCTTCACGTAAATCTTTAAAACAGCAATTTTATAGTCACCACGGGTGAATTGAAAGGTGCAAAAAAATACCGTGTTATTATGAAACATAACAGATACGTGTTTTTTGATTTTTTGCGCCCCCCAGCTTTGTTCATTGCGGCTTCTACAAAATTTTAAAACCAGAAATTTTATAGTAAACCAAGGTAATTTGAAAGGTGCAAAAAATACCTTTATTATCGAAAAAAAAAAGTATTTTTTTTTGATTTTTGCGCCCCCAGCTTTTTTTTATTGACGACTTCCATGTAAATTTTTAAACAGCAATTCTATGCCCCCGGGGTGAATTGAAAGGGCAAAAAATACCGTTTTATTAACGAAAACATAACAGACCGGGTTTTTTGTTTTTTGCGCACCCACTTTGTTCGTTGACCAGATCCACGTAAACTTAAAACAAAATTCTTGTCCCCACAGGTGAATTAAAGGTGCATAAAATCCTGTATTATACGAAAACATAACAGATAGTGTTTTTTTACTTTTGCGCACCCGCTTTGTTCGTTGACGCAGCCTCCCGTAAATCTTAAAACAGCAATTCTATGTCCCCAAGGGAATTGAAAGGTGAAAAAATCCCGTGTATTATCGAAAACAAAATGATACGTTTTTTTTGACTTTTGCGCCCACTTTGTTCATTGACGAGTTCCACGAAAAATTTAAAACAGAAATTTTAGTCCAAAAAGGTAAATTTGAAAAGGTGCAAAAAATACTGTGTATTTCGAAAAAAAACAATACGTTTTTTTGAATTTTGCGCACCCGCTTTGTTCATTGACCAGCATTCACGTAAATCTTAAAAAGAAATTCTATAGTCACCACAGGTGAATTGAAATGCAAAAAAACCGTGATTATACGAAAACAAACAGATTGTTTTTTGACTTTTGGCACCGTTTTTTCATTGACGCGCATCCACGTAAATCTTAAAACGCAATTCTATATCTCCCGGTGAATTGAAAGGTGCAAAAAATCCCGTGTATTATCAAAAATAACAGATAGTGTTTTTTGATTTTTTGCCACCATTTTTTGTTCTTTGACCAGCATCCCGTAAATCTTAAAACAGCAATTCTATAGTCACCAAAGGTGAATTAAAAGGTGAAAAAAAATCCCGTGTATTTCGAAAACATAACAGATACGTTTTTTTTGACTTTTGCGCACCCGCTTTGTTTTTGACGACAGATCACGTAAATCTTAAAACAGCAATTCTATAGTCACCACAGGGTGAATTGAAAGGTGCAAAAAATACGGGTGATTATACGAAAACATAACAGATACGTGTTTTTTGGACTTTTGACCAGTCCAGATTTTTTGATAGACACCTTGCATTTAAAATTTGAATCCAGCAATTTTGTTTTGATTAGGGGATTTGAAATAGCTGTGATTTGCCGTCTTTTAATTAAGAGACTTTCCAAAACTATTCCATACCTTCTCAAATTTTTATATTTCTGAACATGGAGTGAAATGCAGGTGGTAAGCGATCAAGAGGGGGTTAGCATATGGAGGTAGAGGTACGAGAGAAGGTGCTCCGTCCAGTGCTGGCACAAACACGCATGCCAGCGGATCGTCAGTTGCAGGACCATCGGGCCTGTCATCGCTGGGTCAGGGCCCCGTGATTCTCAGTACCGAACATCGTCGCCAATCTGTCCTTCAGTGGTTAATGCAACCTGCATCTAGCAGTCTTACCTCCTCGTCCTCGCCAGTCACGGCCACAAATGTCGTCATCAGCATCATCAGCATCCGTCCAACATGAAGCAACCAAATGTCACTCGTGTACCCACCACTGTGGATAATCCATTGTCTGAAGACCTCTTGATGACAAAATGCGGTTGGGGTCAGAAGGCATGTTAAAAGATCAAGAGGATGATTTAGTCTGCTCTGACGCCCAGTTACTGATGCCATCAGAGATGGTGAAGAAGCGGTCAATCGGCAAAAAATCCGGTGGTCGGCAACGCCTTGCAGTGCCCCTTGCTTGTAGCCCGCAGCTTCTGGATGCGAAAGTCAGGACGACCAAGTCCCTGTGTTGATGATGATGATGAGGACGACATTGCGGATCCATCTTGGTCTTTTCCGCAGACTTTGCTTGCGACCAGCTTCATCAGTGGACGAGGAGGAAGACGATTGGGGTAGTGTCAATACGGGTCCCGCCACAAAAAGGGAGAGGGCGGTCGCAGAAGTCCGCTGATATGATTCCGCCAGCCACGGTCAGCGCAAACCCCGCTCCTCGTTATCGCCATCAAAAAGGTCCAGGACCTCTCAAGCCTGGGCCTTCTTTGAGCAAGCCTCTGATTCACCCAGCGATGTCATATGCCGCTTTGCCGTAAATGCATAAGTAGAGGCAAGAACCTTAAGTGGTTAACCACCACCAACATGTCTAGTCACATGCAGCGAATGCATGAGTTGAAATGGAGGGAACACTTGGCCAAAAAAGGCCAGCCCCGACGGGGGCCTCCAACCATGTACCCCTTGTCTCCGCCTCCTCCTTCTCCACCATCACAAGCGTTCCTCAGCTGCCCATGTCTCTCAGGCTGATCGGGGGACAGTCCGCTTCGCCTCCCCCGGCCCAAGTACCACCAGCACCAAAGAACTCATCCTACCCTTTTTCCTTCCCCCCTTTTTGGGACGCCCTGCACGCCGTACAGCCCCAGTCAGCACCAGCCTTCTGTTTTCCAGGTTTGGGAGCAGAAAAAAACATTTTAAACCCCAAAACCCATCCCAAACCCAAAAAACCCTGAATGTGGGCATTGCCAGGTTTTGGCCTTGGAAATGTTGCCTTTTGTCTGGTGGACACAGATGGGTTCCGCCACGTCGGGCCCTCACTGCCCCAATACAAATGCCGGCAGGCATTATTTGCCAGAAAAGTGCCCCTGCCCTGGCCAGCCCGTGTCATCTAAAATTTCAAGCGCGTTGTTGATCTTGCCCGGGGGAAAAGTCCCATTCACCACCAAAACAGGGATAGTAAGCAGGGCCCCAAGGCACTATATCTCTGTGACAGCTCACTGGGTGAGCGGGGGGGTTGGTGTCTGGGGGGGTGACGGTAGCTCTCAGGCTGGGCGTTGCCTTCAAAATCGAAAGGGGATGGTGCGGGGCTCTTTCCCCAAGGCCCTCTGGGGCTCACTGCTCAGGGACCCCGGGCCCCGTTTTGAAATTAATCTCCCTTGGAGACGCCCAAACACGGGTCGGGAGCTGGGGACGGCTCTCCGAAAAGAACCGAGCGCGGGGGGGTGCAAGAACCTTGGGCCCGGGGAAAGGTGGTGTGCGTAACGGCGAAATCTGTGGCCACCCTTTAAGATCGGAGGCGGGAGCACATCCCTTCTGGACTTTGAACCTTTCCCCAAAAAATTTTTTCTAAAGAGCTCCCCGGGTCTGGACTGCCTGCTGAAGAAGCCCCAAAATGGCAAGCGGAGATGCCCTTTTCAGCATGAGCATTGTGGTGATCTTAGTTCTGGAACGGATCGTGGACCTCTGAAAACATAGGTCCCGCCAGCGAGGAGGGGAGACGGCACTGTGAGACACGGACCCATTTCTCCGTCAAATCCAAAAGGGCCCCACATTTCTAAAATTTTATCGGTCTTCATTGCAGGGGTTCAGGGTCCAGGTTTTCAAGGCGGCACCTCAGCCCCGGGTGCATCATCTGAGGCAAGTCAGGGTGTGTTGAAGCTGTCCCGGGGAAGGGGAGGAGGGGGAGGAGGTATTCCTAGACCCACGTCCCCCCTGGAAAGGGTTTGGGTGTGAATTTGAGGCAGTGAGGAAGATGATTTTGCTAGTCCCCTCAACCCAGGGGCTTGGGAATAAAGGCCCCCATCTCTCACATGGTCTTGGATGTCCATTTCCTCCGAATGATCCTCGCATTAAACCTCAAAATGAACAATAGTTACTGGGTGGCCACCCTCCGGGATCCCGGTACAAAAAAAAAACTCGCATTTTCCCTTTCCACCCCCCAAATAAGAGAAAAATGCGGGAAAAATGGAGCCTTGCTTTTGATAAAGGGGAGACTCTTTGCGCCCTGCTTCACTTCAAAAATGTCCGGTGGAACAACCCCCGACTTTGACAGCGTAGGGCCCAAAGTAGCCGCAGGGGGTAGCAGGGGCAGCGCTGCAAGGTGGCAGAAGCCAAAATGGGTGACCTTGGAATCTTTATTTCCCATCTCCCCAAACGATGCAATGCAGGCCACAGATACAACACCCCAGAGCCCAGCTTAAGATCATGGTGAGACTATCTGCTCTCAACCCCCGATGTTTTTGTGTTTTCCGGACCAAAAACCCTTTGGGTACCCCAAAATGGCGAAGGGCCCCGAGCGGCTTTCACGCCTTAGAGGTGTTGTCCTGCCCAGCGCCACGTCATATTGAGGGGACCTTCAGCACAGTGGGGAGTCATTACAAAACAAAGATCCGGCTTTCCACGATAAGGGGACGTTTGACTTCTTTCAAATAATAGGCCCATGGATCCGATGATGTTGTGGCCCCAATTTCCCCGAGGTCACCGTTATTGGGGTCTATTCACATTCCTCTCAAACAAAAAGGGCCCTTTTGAAAAACTTATTTTTAAAATGTCATTTTTTATGCAATTTTTATTCTCAATTCCCAACGTTCATTTTGCTGGTTTTGCTGTGAGGAGACTAAAAGGCACCAAGGTTTCAGAAAAAACAATATTCCATTTCTCACTTCATCTTTAAAATTTTTCACATTGCAATGGTTTGGGGTATTTCCCTTTCCAATTTTTTAAAGTGGCTGAGAATAAATATTTAAAATTTTTTTGGGGTCATGTTGCTGTGAGTACAAAAAATGATCGGGGCCTTTGGAACAGAAATTGGCTTAAGGGCATTTTCCCCCTTCAAAATTTTTAACGTGGCTGAGAAGTATTTTTTATAATTTTTGGGTCATTGCTTTAAAATGCAGCAAAAATACAGGTCCTATTCTAAAAAATGTTGTTATAATAGACATTTGTTCTTCACAATTGTCAAAAGTGGCTATGGTCTGTTTAAATTTTTTTGGGGGGCATTTTTTCTGTGAAGCAGCATACTACAGGCCTATTCTAAAAAATGTTTTTCTAACAGACATTTGTTCTTCACAATGGTCAAAATTGGGTCAAGGGTTATGGTGCTGTCAAAACGGAATAGGTAGGGGCACTGTTAATGGAACTATTGCAAAAATGACTTGTTTTGCAAGATTTTAAAAGCTATCAATCCCCTTTTTTTGAGAAAAAACCTTTTAAAACAATTAAAAAAAAGAAAAAAAGACATGGGGGAAAATTTATCCTATTTTTTAAAAAAGTGTTTTCTGAATTACAGTACTAAAAAACTTGCATGTCAAAAAAGCTTTAAAAAAAAAATTTCTGAAAATTTCAAGGGGGGGGGACAGGAAAACTTGACCAGATTAGGTTATTCAGAGGACATGGGTTGGAGCACGGGGCAGAGAAAAAAAGACAGAGACCATTTTTTTCCGCACTTGGTAAAATAGAAAAAAATGCCCAAACTAAAGGGCACCGGGTGGAACAGGGCGTTAACCACCAGTTTTCCCAAGTGAAGTCAAATTGGCCACACTCATACGGAGGGGCAAGGCTCCCAGGTATTGACTGTGTACGAGGAAGGGTGGAGTTCCCATTCCGTTTTCCCCAAATCTGCTTCAGCACGCAGTTTTTGTTGCTGGGTCGTAGGGCATTTTAACCTGGTGTTAAAAGATGAGGAAGCCCTGTGCGTTCCCCGGGCAGGGGTTTTCAAAGTCCCTTCAATAAGTGATGGTTCAAATATACTGCCTTCTGGCACTTTTTCATTTGTGGGTGATGCAGGTTTAAGGTCATGCTTGGTACAAGACAGGGAATGTGAATGGTGTGGGGTTTTTTTCTGTGGCTTTTATAACCTAAGGTTTTTTGCCCAAGATGAGAAAATATCCATTTCTGTTGTGGATGTTAATTCCAGCTTTTTCCAGCCCTGTTTGGGTGTAAGAAGAAGGGTTGTTGCTCCCCATACACTTTTAAAGGGCATCGCTCTAACGACTGCTCCTATGAAAAACCTTATCGATGGTGGCCCCCCATCGACTATGCCCCCCTTTTTGATCCAACGTAATCGCTCAACACTACGTTAATGGCTAACTCTCTCACCCGCACCAAGGTTCGATCCCTTGGGATATTCTTTGGGCTCCCAAACTGTCCTTCAAACCCACATCCCAAACCCTACCTTGCTTGTCACCTCCACCTAAAATATTTCCCGAACCGCTATTTTTAACCCGAAAGCACAAAAATGTTGCCTGCCCTTGTCATCTCCCCCTCGACTACTGCAACAAATTTCCCCTTGGCTCCCCAGTGCACCCCGCTCCCCCCAACCATCCTTAACTTCCCGCCCGTCTGATTACCCCTCCCTCGCTAATCCCCCGCCTCTCCCCCCCTGCCGATCCCTTCAATGGCTACCCCTTGCCCAGGAATCCCCGTTCAAGCTAGCAACTTGACCACAAGGCTTCCCCTAACCTCTCCCCTTCAAAAATTTTCTGCCTTAATCCTAAATACTCCCCTCAGCAAACCCCCGCTCCTCACAGGACCTTCTCCTCTGCTCTCCTCTTACCCCTCCTCACATAACTGTCTCCAAGACTTCTCTCATGCTTCCCCCACACTTTGGAACTCACTGCTGCAACACATCAGACTCTCCCCCTCTCTCACTGGCTTTAAACGTAACCTGAAAACCTACCTCTTCAGGATTGCCTATAACCAACATTAACCGGGTTGCCCTGCTCCACCCCACAAACATGTCTGCCCCTCACCTTCTGTCTCTTCACCCCTTCCCTGTAGATTGTAAGCCCTCGCGGGCAGGGACCTCTCTCCCTCTGTACCAGTTGTTAGTCACTTTGTAATTGTTTGACCAATGTTATTTATGTACCCGCCTGAAATGTACAGCGCCCTGGAATCAAGGGCGCTCCAAAATAAATGATAATAATAATAATAATAATAATAATAATAATGGGTTATTTGAGAATCAACCCATATAAAATATATTCAAGTCACAAATGATTGGATCCAAAGTGATCTCCTATTGTGCTCTGCTGAATTTTATGGGCCCATTATTATAGTATTCTTAATGCCTCACATTATTTTTTTCTGCATTATAACATACAAACTATAGAGTTTACTATGAAACACTTTGTATCATAAGTGTTCTGAGTAATGGAGCAGATTTCCAGATTTCTATCTCCTGGAACTTATCTTTTTTGGCATAGATGTAAAAATTGTCGTTAAAGACTATAAAAGTATGTTGATTGTCAGCCTAACAGGTGGAAGCATAATCTACGTAAGATGCACATCCTATTTAACTCAGTTCAAGGTATCATACAGAAAACAAGGTGATAGATACTGTAGAATCATAATATGGCCATGTTAATGAGACTTAAATTTGTAGGTTGATAGGTTTAGCTATGAAAGGGGCAATGGTCATAGCAAGGTCCTGGTTGTTTGAGGGGTCCTATGACCTTTTTGCAACATAAGAAGACATTAAAATTATAAATGGTACAAGATAGGTCAGAGCTCTGCTACACAATATGCATTGGGATTCAGAAGCTTTAAATTACGCTTCTGTGTATGTCAGTTATAAAATTTAGTTAATTTATATAGCACCATTATATGCACAGATTGTCATTACTCACATTGGTCGCTGTCCCCATTTGGGCTAACAGTCTAAATTCTGGATTAAACTGTCAGTATGTTTTTTTCGAAGTGTAGGGGAAACTGGAATATCTGACGGAAACCCACATAGACATGGGGTGAACATTCAACTTCGTTGCACTTGTGGCCCTTAATGGGATTGGAACCCAGGACCCCAGCACTGCAAGTGAATAGTGCTAACCACTTTCACCGTGCTGTCCTGTTAACATTCTTGTATTGTGCTATGCATACACATAATACACAACACATGAAAACCACTTCCTACACTGAATATAGCATGTTTTAGAGCACACTATTAGAGAGGATAAAAATGTCTCCAGGTTAGCAATCTCCTTTAAAATCATATTTGACACAGAACTAATTTCTCCACTCAATACCACCATGATTAAAGAGCAACACATCACAAACAACATATTTATCATTTTAACATTTCTTCCCAGGATTAAATTAAAATTATTGTCTGTAAAATCACCATGATCTGTGCTTTAAAAAATGATCATAGCAAAATTACTATTTCATATCTTAAAGAAGGCAGTTTGCTAGTGTAGCTCAATCAAATACGTCTAATACGGAGGAGGAATTCAGGAGTAAAGTGAACTAATGCTGAGATCTTCAAGGGTATGTTCCTTGAGGGAAAGGACAATACAATGTAGGCAGCCGCCTAAGGGTGGAGTGTACTAATTTAAATAATTCTTTGTAAAGACAATTGGCAATTGTGACCAAGCTTTTGATCATGCTGTTGGTCACAGGTTACAATACGAACTTCACTTTAGTGAACCAAGGGGAAATTAAATAAGTGGCTGTCTGTCCAACAGTTAACATAAAAATTATAGATTAACAGAGAATGGGAGATGACACTGTGAAAACCTGCCCACCAATAGAATGAATTTTTCCCATTCCTTGTTCCAGGGTTATCAACTTTATAATGTCTTTACTTATTATGTATATACTAGAAAAACATACAGTTTTTTAATATATGTTTTAAAAATTCTGCTCATGTACCTAATTTATACCAATGCAGTAGGCAGGCAAGACTAATAATGTGATTTCTGGCTATCTCTTGTATGAACTTACAGTCATGTGCTGAGTTCTTGACCATACCTATTTTTCGATAAAACTTTGTACATAAATAAAGCTTTTTTTCTACCAAAAATCTATGGTTAGAGTTTAGGAATATATTTACAGACAACTCTTATTCAAATATTTAATCAACTAAAGCAGGAAGGTACAACAAAATCAACCAGTCATGCTTATATTTTTGTGATAAAGCATCTGTCATGGTCCACGCCACAGCTTCAGTGTTGAGCCGCAGGTACGGCAATGTCCCTATTGCTGCGGCGGTCTTCGCTGCTTCTGCTTGCTTACCTTCCGGGCTCCTATCTCCTCTACTATGCCAATGGCGGCCTCTGTCGGCAGTTCCTAGTCAACAGCCCTCACTCCTGCTTGCACCCGTACTCTGTGGCTGTCATTGCACACATGAGTACCCCCAGGGTGTGCGCGCGGCAGTCTTCTGCTATTTAAAGGGACAGTTCCCTATTATCTAATAATTGACCTTTGACCTGCTGTGCATAAAAGGAACTCCCTGCCCTTGCTCCAGCTTCAGTTCGTTGTTGTGTTGTGCTTACATAGAGATTGACCTCTGGCTGCTGTATACCTGCTGCTACACCTGTGTATACCTGCATTAACCCTGTGTTAACCCTGCACTTTTTAAAATGCTGCTCTTGCTGTTCCTGTCATTGCACCAGTCTATCTTTTGCTGTTATCCTGACATTGTACCAGTCTGTTACCTTCCTGGGACTCTGTTACCTGATTTTGGTTATGCACATTTGTACCTGACTGTCATTGTGCCAAGGAATCGGTTACCTGACTACGGCTGCTGTGACCTGTCACCTCTGCCTATTCTCGGTGTCCTTGTCCTGCACTTCGGCTGCCACCACGAGTATCCTACAATTTACACTCATGGTGTCAGTCCTAATTGGCCCGAAGATATGTGACAGAAGTCTACAGAAGTTATAAAAGCAGTTGTAATATACATTAAAAGGCGTACTGCCGCCAAACACATTGATGGCATATTGACTAGACATGACATCAATGTGTGATAAGTGCGAGTCCTCCCTCTGGGTCCCATACCCACATCTAGAGAGGCTCCCCTTGGATCCTCTCCATGTTGAACAGAGACTTTGAGGGACTTGTTCCCGAAAAAGGTGCAGGGTCCAGAGATGAGACTCGCTCCTTTTATACATTGATGCTATATTTTTTTTTGATATGCCATTGATGTGTTTGGTGGGAATACCCTTTTAAATGAATAATACATCTGTTTTTGTAACTTCTGTAGACTGTTTTTAATAGAAATGTACACCTGTCATTTACTTCATCTTCTCCTGTGGCAACAGTATTTTTCTGGACCTCAACCCATTAGATATTTATAGCATATTCTGTTGATATACTATTCATCTACAGCTCTTTGATAAAGCCATGTTCACACTGCCTTTACTGCTATGTAATATTCTGGTAGTTGTGATCTTTTTCTGCTTCAGCCAGACGTTACCGTTTCTGGATCTTGTGTACTCTATTAGTAAATGCATAAGGGTTATTTCTTCATCTATTAGCCCGAATGAAGAATAGCAATAGA
Organism: Phyllomedusa bahiana; assembly: GCA_025379985.1. NCBI lineage: Eukaryota > Metazoa > Chordata > Amphibia > Anura > Hylidae > Phyllomedusa > Phyllomedusa bahiana. The sequence continues at coordinate 13,718 of JAODAL010032848.1, forward strand.
GGATGCTTCTCACTAGGGCAGCCCATTGTTTCCAAAAGGAACTATGTTCAATTGCAGCTGTACTGCCTTTAAGTTGAACACTTGTCACCAACTTCCCAGATTACTGCCAATCGCTGAGATTAACAATAGCAAGGCTACCTGTGATCAGCTCATTGTTAGAGAACTCTTCAACCACAATGCATTTCTAAACAAACTCCTTTAATCTTAAGGAGATGCTTTTGATCCATAGCAATATATTAGGGTAACACACATTATGTATAGTATATTATATACTGTATTATATTACATTATACAATATAATTATTGCATAATATAGTATATTATAGTAGATATATAGCCATACCTTAGTAGATTCCACCACTAAGACATGAATACCTCTCCTTAATAATTATATTAATTGCTAACGATATTATTAAGGTAAATGGCGCCAGCGAGCAGTGAGGCATTAATACGTAGATGACATTACATTCATAAATTTAATTGCAATCTACTCCCATAATTGCCTGTCAATATCAATACCAGCCCATAATAAATCTATGTATAGTGCATTACTCTACGGCATTGTACGCTCCAGCTATTTTCTTTATTACTGTCACTCTTCACGTACGTTAACAAATTATTTTGACGTTTAGTCTCCCGACAACACGTTTTTTATATATGGAAATGTTAAATAAAATGTCCTAAAAATACATCTAGATTTATAGATGGATAATTTTTCCATTTGCCAAGTTAGAAAGAAAAGAGGGAGCCACTTGGTCTCTGGGGCGGTGTTGTTCTCATCTTAAGAAAGTGATTTTTTACTGTAAGTGTTTAAGTGGAAAGAAAATGTCCCCCCTCAGTATGATGGATGAAGCGCTCGCATTCATTTTTCTAAGGAACTTAGATGACTTTTCAAACCTTTAGGGTATCAATAGGTACAGTGATGTGCTTTAATGAATGTTATTTAACAGAGTTCCTTGCCATGGGCAAATCCTCAAGAAATGCTGGGTTTGATGGATGGATGTTTCCTTCAGTCTCAAATCTGATGCAATCAAAGCTTTCTTAATGTCTGAAAAATGTAAATGCTTCAGCAAATGATATGTGGTCAAGCTATCAGATAACGGCTTGAAAATGGGTTTTATGCAGATTTTTTTATTTTTTTTGTTGGATGGGAACATTTAACTGTCTATGGGTGCATCTGCGATTGCAGAATTTTCTACATTTATACAAATATTTTTTTCTATTTGGTGACATAGAGGCTCGAGTATGTACAGCTTAATCCAAGGATATAACCTTAAAGGAACTTGTAAATTCTCCTCAAGAGGTTGTGTAAGGATGTCCCCAAGAAGAAGATGAAAACATAAAGGAAATGTCATTAAAAACTAACCATAGGCACCTGGGTTACAATTTGACCTTATTATCGTTGAATACAAGAGTCTAAATTTGAAACTTATCCGAGGCAACTATCTTCAGGGTATTTGTACATTCCAGTTATGCTTAAATGGTCTTCTGGAGTACTCTAGTGTCCTCACAAATTTTATAATAACAGTAATTGCTTAAATTGGGTTTCACACCAGACAGACTTATAGCATACCCAAAGTATATTTAATCAATGTCTGTTTGGTGAATTCTGACTGCTAGGACCCCACCAACTCCTTGACTGGAAAATCAAAGTGAATAGACTTTATTGCAGTTTTGTAACGACACTCAAGAATGATGCTATTTCAGCAAGAAAGTTAGCCTTTGCACATATTGAGATGCCATCATTCTCTCTGATTGAAAAAATTCCTTCCATCTTGAAACCCAAGTTTACCTATACTATATAAAAGACACATATGCATGTTTTTCTCAATATCTGTCATGAAATCAGAATAAACATTACCCGTTTTAGGTCAATTAGGAATTACCAAATGCCAGAATAATGAGAGAGAGAGAATTTTTAAGGCATTTTTTTTACTTTCTGCAAAGTCAAAAGTTTACATACATTTCATTAATATTTGGAAGCATTGCCCTTAAACCGTATGACTTGGGTTAAACGTTTTGTGTATCCTTCTACAAGCTTCTCACAATAGTTGGTAGGAATTTTGTGCTATTTCTCCTGACAGAACTGGTGTAAATGAGCCATGTTTGTAGGTCACTGTCACAGGTGGACCTGCGAACCCCGTCCCGGGTCGCAGGCACACCCGTGGTCCCTGCACGAGCGGCACCGCTGCCTGCATGTCGGACAGTGGGCACGCTCACCCCGCCGGCTGGGTCCCTGCCTACTTACCCCGGCCGCGCTCCTGCTGCAGCTCCAGTCCTAGGGCGCGCGTGCGCCGGCTCTGTGAAATTTAAAGGGCCAGCGCACTGGTAATTGGGTATTGCCGGTCGCTGCCCTTATTTAAACCTGCCCCTTCCTGAGTCTTCTGCCGGATCTTTAGTGCCAATAGCCTATAGAGAAAGCGTTCCTAAGCCTTGTTCTGATTACCTTGTACCGTACCATTTGCTTCCGTTCTTTGACCACAAATCTTGCCGCCTGCCCTGACCTTCTGCCTGTCCACATCTATGAACCATAGCCGCCTCTCCTGACCTTCTGCCTGTCCCCGACTACGAGCCTGTCTGACGATTATGTACCACGCTACACCTCGGCTGCCTCCACAAGCAAGTCACATCAGGGGTAGCGACCTGGTAGACTCCCGCCGCAGCAAGTCCATCCCGCTTTGCGGCGGGCTCTGGTGAAAACCAGGACCTACTTAGATTCCGCCCACTGGCGTGGCTTACGCCATTGCTTGCAGTGGTTCAGAGGATCCACTATCTCCGACCGTGACAGTCACCTTACTCGTACCTGCCTTTTCAGCTTTGCCCATACATATTCAATAGGAAGGAGATCAGGGCTTTATGTTGGACACTCTAAAACATTGACTTGGTTATCCTTTAGCCACTTTGTAACCAGTTTGACAGTATGTTTTGGGTCATTGTCCATTTGGAAGACCCATTTCCACCCAACCTTTAACTTCCTGGCTGATGTCTTGAGATGTTGCTTCAGTATTGCCACATAATCTTCTTTCCTCATGATGCCATCTGTTTCATGAAGCGTACCAATCCCTCCTGCAACAAAACAACCCCACAACATGATGCTGCGAACCTGTGTTTCACAGATGGAATGGTGTTCTTAAGCTCCTTAAGCTTCCAAGCTTCTTATTTTTTCCTCCAAACGTAACGATTGACCTTATGGTCAGATCACAGGACATATCTCCAAAAATGTAGGTCTTTGCTCCTATGTGCATTTGCAAATATTAATCTGGTATTTATATGTTTATTTTGGAGTAATGGCTTCTTCCTGGCAGCGTGGCCTTTCAACCCATGTTGATCCAGTATTCATTTCACTGTGGACAGTGACACAATCTTACGAGCTTCCACCAGCATCTTCACAAGGTCTTTTGCTCTTGCGCTGATATGCATATGTCGGACCAAAGCACGTTCATCTCTGAGACACAGAATCCGTCTCCTTCCTAAGCAATAAGATGGCTGGACATTGCCATCTTGTTTGTACTTGCGTATAATTGTTTGTACAGATGAACAAGACACATTCAGGTATCTAGAAATTGCACACAAGGATGATCCAGACTTGTGCAAGTCCACAATTCTCTTCCTGATATCTTGTCTGATTTTTGTAGACTTTCCCATGATGTTAAACACAGAAGCAGTGTGTTTCTGGTGTGAATTAAAATCAGAAGTTTCCAAAGTCATTTTGGCTGTCCCAGATTGTTTAAATACATAGTAGTTCTAGTGTATGTAAACTTTTGACTTTGCAGAAAGTAATAAAAATGCCTTAAAATTCTCTCTCATTATTCTGGCATTTGGCAAATATAAATAATTTTGGTAATCCTAATTGACCTAAAATGGGCCTAGGTTTATTCTGATTTCATGTGTGTGATAGGAATAGTATAGCGTATGAACGACAGTGAAGACTTTACAGGAGCAAAGATAATGCCAGTTGCCAAAATGATGAATTTCTGTGGAATATGTCAGTGCTGAATATATAACAGTGAAACAGATAAATCCTATTAATGAACTGTAAATGTCTGTAATGCTGACTGCATGGCATGGTACAGACCATTTATAGGATGCTGGATCAGACCTTAGGCTAGCTTGTCCAGTTGAGGGAGTAAGACCCTTGGATAATTCTTGTCACGAATGGCACTGCGATCCATGTGCCAGGCCATACACGTGCCTATGCTCTCGCTCCCCAGATCCAGTGCGTTATTGGTATGTCATGCTTGAGTTTGATGCACATGTGCTATCTTTGTGTGATTTATGGTTCTGACCTTTGCTAGGTTTTCTGACCATTCCATTGTTTGCCACCTGCCCTCTTACCACACAAAAACACTGCCTGTCCAGACCATCCGCTTGTCTCCAGCTATGTCTTCACCTGTCCCTCTGTATCTTGTTGACACCTTTGCTGTCACCACAAGTGACTATGTCAGAAGAGTTCCCCACAGCCAAGTCCTTCCTGTCTTTCGGTAGGGGGCTCTGGTGAAATCCTGAGGGCTCCTTAGACTCCAGTCCCTGGCGTGGTATTTGCCAACACTCGCGGTGACCCAGCGGATCCACTACTCACATTACAGTATAACTGGCCATGGATCCTGCCAAAGTTTGCCTCAAGCTCATGATCTCATGGCTGAAGTAGGTTGACAAAGCGTACGTCATGGACAGCTTTTCGCCATGCACCAGAACAATGTAGCATGCCTTCCTTAAACCACTTCCTGTAGCTTGCTGTAGCTCCATCTTTGGTTGCCATCTCTAATTCTAGCCAGCACATGCCACTGCTACTTCATTATAACTGCAACCCCAGGACCTGTTATGGTTTTCTGAACCAGTGCACTATCCATTTCAAGGTCCTGGTGCACCAGTTCCCTACTAACGTATTAAGGATAAACTGGCTGAGTGGGATCTCCCTATTAGTCTGGATGATCTTAATTTACTGGCCACCAAAACTAACATCCAGTTTCCAGATAGGCAAAGGAGCTCCACCAACAGAGAGACTCGCCTCGACCACGCAGACTGCCCCATCTGGCTCCCATATACTAGAGGCTACTTTCTCCTACAGTGCTGCATGAGGAGCCCATGCAAGGGGAAAATATCTGTCTATCGGAGAAAGAACGCAAATGCAGTCTCAACTTGTGCCTCTACTGTGGGGGTAAAGAGCACTTCCTGAGAGACCTTTTGGTCTGTCTGGAAAACCAAAAAGTCTTTGTGGGAGACCTAGGGTTTGTGGGAGAGGTGACCCTAGGTGAAGACACTTCCTCTCAATGTTTGACAATACCTGTATCCCTCCTTGCTCCATCCAGAACCAGTTTTGTGGCCTCTGCTTTCCTGGATGCAGCCAACTTCCTCCATTCATCCTTGGTGTCCCGCTATCACCAGCCGTTATCTCGCTTGAGAAAGCCTCTGATGATTTCTTTCATTAATAGAGAGGTTCTCGCTGGTTATATCTTGGGATGAGCGATTATCATCGACAAAGTTGAAATCGGCACGATTTTTAGGCTGATCGGAAATTACCGATCACGCAATATTTTAGGTGACAATCTGCAGATAATCTATTACTATCGCGCCATTTTAGGCGCTTCCTGTCATTTTGGCGGCCAGCAAATCAGCTTAGAGCATAGAGCAGGGTGAGCTGGGTGTGCGACGTCATGACTGTGATGTGTATGGTTGTCATTGGCTGGAAAAATCACATGACCTCGTTTTGCATATAACAGCGTTTCCTATTCAGCATCAGTGTTTCAGTGTCTCTCACTAGAGCAGGACGTGTGCTAGGTCTCTCTCAATACAGCTCAGCTCAGAGACACAGTTCTTCTCTTTATTCATACAAACAACTATGCTTTTAGCAGTGAACATTAGAGTACAGGTAGAATAGAGAATTTCAGTTCTTTGTTAGTTAGATGGAGACTTTTAAAGAAGCATCTAGCGCTGTACAGCCGTGCGGGGGGTAGGGGGGGAGGGTTGAGGATGAACACAGACAGACAGGCAGGCAGGCTTATGAAAGGAGGGTGTATATTGTGCAGCCCAGACTCTGCTTTGAACCTGCATTGAAATGGCATTTTTTTTACCACTTTTTGCCCAGCACACCTCGCACCTAAGGTGAAATTGTACCTTTTATTTTTTGCGGCCCAGTTTTGTTCAAAGAGCCACCTTGTACTTACATTAGAATACAGAAATTTTCTAGTAACTGCTGGTGTATTTCATTGGTGCAAAAACCACCTTTTCTTATCCATTTAACTATTAAATAGTTGTTTTTCACTTTTGCATAGCCCAGTTTTGTTCAAAGAGCCACGATGTACTTCCATTAGGATATAGAACTTTTCTAGTAACTGCTGGTGTATTTCATTGGTGCAATAACCACCTTTTCTTATTTGTATAACTTTTAAATAGCTGTTTTTCACTTTGATGCAGCCCATTTTTGTTCAAAGAGCCACCTTGTACTTACATTAGGATACAGAAATTTTCTAGTATCTGCTGGTGTATTTCATTGGTGCAAAAATTATCCGTTTAACTTTTAAGTAGCTGTTTTTCACTTTTGTGCAGCCCAGTGTTGTTCAAAAAGCCACCTTGTACTTACATTAGGATACAGAAATTTTCTAGTAACTGCTGGTGTATTTTATTGGTGCAATAACCACCTTTTCTTATCCGTATAAATTTTAAATAGCTGTTTTTCACTTTTGTGCACCCCAGTTTTGTTCAAAGAGCCACCTTGTACTTACATTAGGATACAGAAATTTTCTAGTAACTGTTCTCGTGTGTCATTGCTGCAAAGAATGGTATTTCTCATCCATGTAACTTTTGAATAGTTTTATTGCGCTCTGTGAATCTCAGTTTGGCGCAGATAGTTCAGTTGTATGATAGTTTGTTGAAAACTATCAGTTCTTAGTCCTACTGGGCAGTTGTAAATTCCTGGGACTGAAGGAAGAACACTGTTGATTTTGTCTTACGGTTCTTCCACCAGACCGCATTTCACAGGTATTCGATAGAAACAATTCTGTTTCTAATCCTAGTTGGCTGTTGGAAATTAGAGGGATTTAAGAATAGCTGTGATTTGCCGTCTTAAAATAAGAGACTTTCAAAAACTCTTCCATACTTTTTAAAATTTTTATCTTTCTGAACATAGGGCGACATGTATGATCGGGAGTTGCGCCTGTTTTCTGGCAAAAACGGTGCCTCAACGACTCAAATCCCCTGTCGGACGCAGGGATGCGATGTTAGGCACAGCCTTCGCCACTTTCGGCTGCGCCTAACATGAAGGGGCGTGTAATGGGCGCGGTGTGGGCGTTCTGGGGCGGGACGCGGCGCGTTCGAAAACTCCGAGGCATGTATGATCGCGGGTCGGCAAAGTGAGGCGCATTGCAGCGCTCGCCAGCTCCGACAGGCAGACCTAGTTGATTCTGGTCTAAACGAGCCGGAGGAGGCGAAGTGGAGTGAGAATGTAACATGAGAGGAAACATATAGAAAATCGCAAAAGAAATCCATCTCAGCTCTGTGCGGCATGGAGTATGATTCCAAAAATCGCTTTTATTAGGTGTAAAAAATTTTCAGAAAAAGAGCTCAAACCTTCTTTAATAAAAGAAAAAAACACTTTCCAAAAATCTAGAACGGCGCAGAAATTAAGATCTTTGTTATTGCCGGGAAATACAGTAACTCAAATTCTGTAAGCGCTTCTCATTGGTCGGCAGAAACTAGCCAATCAGAATAGGAGCGACAGTGACCCATTCAAACCTATGGAGAAGTATTGACCAATCAATTTCAAAGGCGGGACAGTTCAAAATACAGTAAAAAGGCAGAAAAGAGCTGATTGGTTGAGCTAGCGGGGGCTTGGCAATCCTGGCCAATCAGAATAGGAGCGACAGTGACCCATTAAAACCTATGGAGAAGTATTGACCAATCAAAATGAAAGGCGGGACAGTTCAAAATACAGTAAAAATGCAGAAAAGAGCTGATTGGTTGAAGTAGCGGGGGCTTGGCTATCCCGGCCAATCAGAGTGCGAGCCACTTTGTCCCATTGTAGTCAATGGAGAGATCGGGGCAATGAAATCTCGGCTCTCAGCGCCGTGCGGCATGGAGTATGATTAAAAAAATAGTTTTTATTAAGTGTAAAATATTATCTGAAAAAGAGCTTAAACCTTCCATAAACATAAATCAATCAAATCCCTAACAACGCGTTTGTCGTCGAGACCGGCGCTACATCAGGAATTGCGATATAGAGATTTGCCGGGAAATACAGTAATTCAAATTCTGTAAGCACTTCTCATTGGTCGGCAGAAACCAACCAATTAGAATAGGAGCCACAGTGAACCATTATAAGCCAATCAAATTCAAAGGCGGGACAGTTCAAAATACAGTTAAAAGGTAGAATAGAGCTGATTGGTTGAGCCCAGGCGGCAGATATGAATCAACCAATCATATGTAGTGTGTTTATTTTGAGTGGAGAAAGAAGGGCGCCTTAAAAGTTACTACTGTCTATGGGAAATATTCTAGTACTGTGATTGGTTGGGGGGAAGAGGGGCTCGTCCATCTTAGCCAATCAGCGGGTGAGCTACCTTCTTATAGAATTCTATGGGGAAAAGAAATGCAGAGCGAGCTCTGTTTGTGATTGGCTAAGTTAAAAGAGGCGCGGTTATTTGGACCAATGGGAGAGTGAGCGACGCTCTTATGGGTTTACTAATGCAATCTATAATAAAACTGTACATGGCAGAAATCAAATGATAAGACTCACGAAGTTGTACCGATCTGTATATAAAATGAACAATAATATGGGGGTAACGAAAAAAAAACAAATTAATTCAATAAATTTATTTTTATTTCTTTATTTTCGTTAGCCAATGATCAATAGTAGGGGTGTAACGAAAATAAAGAAATAAAACTGAATTGAATTTTTTTTCGTTACCCCCATATTATTGTTCATTTTATATACAGATCGGTACAACTTCGTGAGTCTTATCATTTTATATCTGCCATGTACAGTTTTATTATAGATTGCATGAGAAAACCCATAAGAGCGTCGCTTGCTATCCCATTGGTCCAAATAACCGCGCCTCTTTTAAATTAGTCAATCACAAACAGAGCTCGCTCTGCATTTCTTTTCCCCATAGAACTCTATGAGAAGGTAGCTCACCCGCTGATTGGCTAAGCTGGACGAGCCCCTCTTCCCCCCAATCAATCACAGTACTAGAATATTTCCCATAGACAGTAATAACTTTTAGGGCGCCTTTCTATTGCGCCCTTCTTTCTCCACTCAAAATAGACGCACTACATATGATTGGTGTATTCATATCTGCCGCCTGGGCTCAACCAATCATCTCTTTTCTGTCTTTTTACTGTATTTTGAACTGTTCCGCCTTTTAATTTGATTGGTCCATACTTCTCCATAGCTTATAATGGTTCACTGTCGCTCTTATTCTGATTGGTTGGTTTCTGCCGACCAATGAGAAGAGCTTACAGAATTTGAATTACTGTATTTCCCGGCAATTCTCTATATCGCAATTCCTGATGTAGCGCCGGTCTCGGTGACAAACGCGTTGTTAGGGATTTGATTGATTTATGTTTATAGAAGGTTTAAGCTCTTTTTCAGATAATATTTTACACTTAATGAAAACTATTTTTTTAATCATACTCCATGCCGCACGGCGCTGAGAGTCGAGATTTCATTGCCCCGATCTGGCCATAGACTACAATGGGACAAAGCAGCTCGCGCCCTGATTGGCCGAGATAGCCAAGCCCCCGCTACTTCAACCAATCAGCTCTTTTCTGCATTTTTACTGTATTTTGAACTGTCCCGCCTTTGATTTTGATTGGTCAATACTTCTCCATAGGTTTTAATGGGTCACTGTCACTCCTATTCTGATTGGCTGGTTTCTGCTGACCAATGAGAATAGCTTACAGAATTTGAATTACTGTATTTCCCGGCAATTTCCAATATCCAAGTTCCTGATGTTGCGCCGTTCTTGATTTTTGTAAAGTGATTTTATTTATGTATGTTTTTAGTAGGTTTGAGCTCTTTTTCAGATAATGTTTTACACCTAATAAAGGCGATTTTTTTATTCATACTCCATGCCGCACGGACATCTTTAATGATTTTTCGCTGTTTTCCAGCCTGTATCGAATCAGAATACATGTTAGGCGCAGTCCCGCACTGCGCCTAAGTCCCCGCACTGCGCCTCACACACTGGTGAGGCGCGGCGGACTTTACACGGCATGTATGAGCGCACTACTTCGGGTGGCGAATCTTAGGCACAGTCCCGCACTGCGCCTAAGACCCGCACTGCGCCTTACACACTGGCGAGGCGCGGCGGACTTTACACCGCATGTATGAGCACACCTTGGGCGCCGACATACATGAGCTGCAAATTTCGCCAGAAAACTGCCGAAAACGTGCACTCCGACGTGGCGAGATTCATACATGTTGCCCATAGAGCGAAATGCAGGTGGTAAGCGAGCAAAGAGGGGTGTAGGACATGGAGGTAGAGGTACGAGAGAAGGTGGCCCTTCCAGTGCTGGCGACAACACGCAAGCCAGTGGATCGTTGGTTGCAGGACCGTCAGGCCTGTCATCACTGGGTCAGGGCCCTGTAAATCTCAGTAACGAACAGCATCGCCAATCTGTTCTTCAGTGGTTAATGCAACCTGCATCCAGCAGTCTTACCTCCTCGTCCTCCCAGTCACGGCCACAAATGCCGTCATCATCATCGTCAGCATCCGTCCAACATGAAGCGAAAGCAGCCCAAATGTCAATTCGTGTACCCACCACTGTGGATAATCCATTTTCTGAAGACCTCTTTGATGACAAAATGAGGTTGGAGTCAGAAGGCATTTCAAAAGATCAAGAGGCCAAAGAGGATGATTTTGTCTACTTTGACACCCAATCGCTGATGCCATCAGAGGAGGAGAAGGAAGCCGGTCCATCGGCAAAAATCCCGGGCGGTCGGCAACGTCTTGCAGTGCCTGTTGCTTGTAGCCCGTAGCTTCAGGATGTAGAATGTCAGGACGAGGAAGTCACCTGTGTTGATGATGATGATGACAACATTGCGGATCCAACATGGTCTTTTCAGCAGAATTTACTTGCGAGCGATTTATCATTGGACGAGGAGGAAGACGATGGGGTAGTTTCAGTATGTGTCCCGCCTCAAAAAGGGAGAGGGCGGTCGCACAAGTCCGCTGAGATTATTCCACCAGCCATAATCAGCGGAATCACTGCTCCTCACTTATTGCCGTCGAAAAGGTCCAGGACCTCTGAAACCTTTTTCGAGCAAGCCTCTGATTCACCCAGTGATGTCATATGTCGCCTTTGCCATAAACGCATCAGTAGAGGGAAGAATCTTAGGTGTTTAGTCACATGCAGCTAATGCATGAGTTGAAAGTGAGGGAACACTTGGCAAAAAAAGGCCACAGCGATCCAGGGCTTCCAACCACAGTCACATCTTCTGTCTCCGCCTCCTCCTCCTCCATCACGACCAAGTGTTCCTCAGCTGCCCATGTCTCTCAGAGTCATGATCAAGAATCAGCCTCCGCTTCAGCCTCCACCGTCGCCCGAGTACCACCAGCACCACCATAGACACATCCTACAACTTCTCCTTCCACCACTTTGACCTGCACACCGTACAGCAGCCAGTCTAGCAGCCAGTCTTCTGTCTACCAGGTTTGGGAGCAGAAGAAGCACTTTAACCCAAACCATCCCAAAGCCAAAAGCCTGAATGTCGGCATTGCCAGGCTTTTGGCCTTGGAAACGTTGCCTTTCCGTCTGGTGGACACAGATGGGTTCCACCACGTCATGGCCCTCGCTTGCCCCCAATACCAGATGCAGAGCAGGCATTTCTTTTCAAGAAAAGCCGTCCCTGTCCCGGCTAGCCACGTGTCATCTAAAATTTCAAGCGCGTTGTCTGCATCTGTGTCCGGCAAAGTCCATCTCACCACCGATAAATGGACTAGTAAGCACGGCCAAGGCCCAAATATCTTAGTGACAGCTCACTGGGTGAGCTGGGTGGATGTCTCTGGTGGTAATGGTGGCTCTAGGCTCGGCGCACGCTCTTCAAAACCGTAGGGATGGTGTAAGGGTTCTTTCCCCCAAGGTCAACTGGTAGCATCAAGTGCCCATAGAAACCAGGCCGTGTTGAAATTAATGTCTTGGAGACCGGCAACATGCAGCTCAGGAGCTGTGGACGGCTCTTTGCAACGAGACCGAGCACTGGCTGGGTGACAAGAACCTTGTGCCAGGCATGATGGTGTGCGATAACGGTCTAAATCTGCTGGCCGCCCTTAAGATCGGTAGGTGGAGCACATCCCTTGTCTGGCACACGTCATGAACCTCGTCGTCCCGAAATTTCTAAAGTGCTACCTGGATCTGGACTGCCTGCTGAGGAAGGCTCGAGGTCTGAGCTCACACTTCCGCTGCTCGTACCCTGCTTCGTCCCGCCTGGCTGCGTTGCAGAGTTAGCTTGGTCTCCCCGTCAACCGTCTCATTGTTGACGTGGCAACACGCTGGAATTCCACCCTCCACATGCTCCAGTGATTGTGGCAGCAGCGCAATGCCATTACGCAGTACGAAGTGACACATGGCCTGACAAGCAGCGATGCGGACCTCGGGGTGTTGAGCCACCGAGAGTGGAGGTAGGTGAAAGAGCTCTACACCATCCTTGCCTGTTTTGAAGAAGCCACCAAAATGGTCAGTGTGGACAATGCCCTTTTCAGCATGAGCATTGTGGTGATCTTAGTTCTGGAAAGATCGTTGGACACTCTGAAACATCAGGTCCTATCAGCGACGGAGGAGGAGACGGACACAGATGCGGACACGGAGCCTTTCTCTCTGTCGAATCCAGAAGGCCCGACAGTTACACAACGGTATCGTTCTTCATTAGGCAGTGGTTCGGGGTCCAGGGCTAGTGCAAGGCGGCGCCTCAGCTCTCAGGGTGCATCATCTGAGGCAAATCGGGGCTGTGTTTAAGCTGTGGCGGAGGATGAGGTATTCCTGGACACCGACGTTACCGATGTCCGTGCCTTGAAAAGAGGTTGGCACGGATTTGAGGAGGAAGATGAGGAAGATCAGTTTGCTAGTGTCCCTCGACCCAGACGCGAGGGAAATCAAGGCTCCATCTCTCACATGAGTGTATGGATGCTCAATTTTTTTCCAACATGATCCTCGCATAAAGGCCTTCAAACTAAACACCAGTTACTGGGTGGCCACCTTCCTCAATCCCCGGTACAAAGCAAAACTCAGCACTTTCCTTCCACCCACCCAAAAAGAGAGTAAAATGCAGGAATTGGAGACCGTGCTGATTGATCAACTGGAGACATTTGTTGTGTCTGCTTCACGTTCCTCAAATATCACGGTGGAACAAAGTCAGCGACATGACAGCAGTAGAAAGCCAAGCAGCAGCAGCAGCAAGCATTGTGGCAGAAGCCTAATGGGTGACCTCTGGCAATATTTATTTACCACCTCACCAACGCATGTAATGCAGGGCACACATACAACACACAGAGACCGGCTTAAGATCATGGTGCATGACTATCTGCGTCTCAACACCGATGTTTTTGGATATGTTCCATACCCAATTGACTTTTGTGTATCCAAAATGGATGAATGGCTCGAACTCGCTGGCCACGCCATAGAGGTGTTGTCCTGCCCAGCAGCCAGCGTCATATATGAGCGGACCTTCTGCAGAGCTGGAGGAGTCATTACAGACAATCGCATCCGGCTTTCCACAGATAATGTTGATCGTTTGACTTTCATCAAGATTAATCAGGCATGGATCTCTGATAATGTTGTGGCCCCAATTACCGAGGTCACCGATTAGTTGCCGATCTACTTTACATTCCTCTTCAGACAGAAATGGTTCTCTTGAAAAATTTTTTTTTAAATGATCATTTCTTACTGCAATTTTTATTCTCAGTTCCCAAAAGGACATTTTGCTGCTTTTGCAGTGAGGAGACTGTAAAAGACACCAATTGTACACGGTTTCATGAAAAAAACGTATTCTATTTACTCACTTCATCTTTCAAATTTTTCGCACTGTCAATGGTTTTGGGGTCATGGTGCTGTGAGATACAGCTATAATCAAGATCCTTTGGAACATAAATGTGGCTTCTAAGTGGCATTTCTCCCTCACAATTTTGAACAGTGGCTGAGAAGTCATTTTTATAATTTTTTGGGACATGCTGCTGTGGAATGCAGCTATACTACAGGTCCTATTTTAAAAAATGTGGTTTCTAACAAACATTTGTTCTTCACAATTGTCAACAGTGGCTCATCGGTGATGTTTTGAAATTTATGGGGCATGGTGCTGTCAAAAACAGGAATAGGTAGGACACTGTTAATGGACACATATTGCAAAATGACTTGTTTTTGCAAGATCTTTAACATAGCTAGCAATCCCTGTAGTGAGACAACCTCTTTAATACAATAAAAAAAAAAAAAGAGAAACAAAGACATGGTGGGATTCCATCCTATTTTAACAATGTGTTTTCTAGAATTAAACTACTAAAAAACTTGCATGTACAAAATAGCTGATACAAATATTCCTCTGAATTGTACAAGGGAGGTACAGGAAGACTTGAACAGATGTAGGTTATTCAGAGGACATGGTGTATGGAGCACATTCGCCAACCCAAGAACAGAGACAATTTCCTCCAACACGTTGAGTAAAACGAGAAAAAGAAAGCCAAGAAAAAGGGCACCTGGGTGAAACAGGAGCGTCAACCACCAGCATTTCCAAGTGAAGCTCAATTATTCCGCACTCATACGGAGGGGCAAGCGCTCTTGTAGAGGCAGAAATTTCTCAAGCGCTACCCAGGTCTTGACTGTGTACTGAGGAAGGCTGGAGGTTTTAGCTCACACTTCCGCTTCCGCACTCTGCTTCAGCATGACTGTTTTCGTTGCTGCGTCATAAGGGCATTTTTGCCGTGTTAATGGATGACGGACGCCAGCCTGGGCTCTCACCGCACCCACTGTAACTCGGGCCCTGCTAGCTGAACCTGCGTGTTAATAGATGACGAACACCAGCCCTTGCTCTCACCACACCCACTGTAAGTCCGGCCCTGCCAGCTGAACCTGCGTGATCCACGTTTACAGCCTCGCCTGCCTTGATCAGTAATTTCCTGAATGCAAGATTTTTAGACAGGCCTTGTTGACCTACTGTGGACATCGGTTTCGTTTGCTTCACATTCTAATGTCCCGGTGGAACAATGTCACCAGTATCTCTAGCTACTAGCTCTAGCAGTAATGGAAAACAAGTTGTTTTTAATATAGTTTATTTCTTATTGAGAAATTTTCGGCTGAACGTCCATAAGGGCACCTGTGCGGGTTTTTGGGTCATGCTGCGATCCAGGACATGGATAGTCAATGTCCAGTTCAACTAAAATGGTGGTTGAAAGACTCCTTTTTCTGGCACTTTTTTAATCTGGGGGTCATGCAGGTTTGGGGCTCATGCTGTGGCCCAGGACAGATATAGTCAATGTCCAGTTTAACTGAAATGGTGTTTCAAAGACTCCTTTTTCCGGCACTTTTTAATCTGTGGGTCAGACAGGTTTAATGGTCATACTGCGGTCCAGGACAGATATAGTCAATGTCCAGTTCAACTAAAATGGTGTTTCAAAGACTCCTTTTTCCGGCACTTTTTAATCTGTGGGTCAGACAGGTTTAATGGTCATACTGCGGTCCAGGACAGATATAGTCAATGTCCAGTTCAACTAAAATGGTGTTTCAAAGACTCCTTTTTCTGGCACTTTTTAATCTGTGGGTCAGACAGGTTTAAGGGTCATGCTGCGTTCCAGGACAGGGATAGTAAATGTCCAGTTCAAGTAAAATGATGGTTCAAATAATACTGCCTTCTGGAACTTTTTAATTTGTGGGTCATGCAGGTTTAAGGGTCATGCTGTGGTACAAGACAGGGATAGTGAATGGTCTGTGACTTTTTTCTGTGACTTTTATAACCTAATTGTGTTGCCTAAGCTGTAGCACATATCCAGTTTGCTGTTGTGGATGTTAATTCCAGCTTCTCCACCACTGTTTGGGTATAAGAATGAAGGTGTTGTTCCTCTCCCATAGACTTTAATGGTCATCGGCGATAATCTGTTATTGACTATCGGAAATCGTCATGATAATTGCCGATATCGACTATCGAATTGATAACGATAGTTGACACAATCGCTCATCACTAGTTATATCCAGTACCGCCCAGATCCTCTGTTCTGTGTTGGTGCTCTCCATAAGATAAAGATTTCCTTCTACGTTCACCTATGGTCCACTAGCGCCATAATCCAGTGTCTCTCATGGTTACATGCCTATTCTCTGCTGCTTAATTGGAGAACAGGCGAGATTTCCAGTTAGAGCAAACAGTGTCTCTCCTCCTACCTCTCGCCACCTCGTCTAGTCCGATCTGCCAACCCGCCCTCCCACCAGCCTCTGCCTCCTGGACTTCCTACCCCATATGGCGATTTCACGGATGTCTTTTCTAAAAAGCAAGCAGAGACTCTCCCTCCACATAGGCCTTATGACAGCCATATTGAACTTTTACCAGGTAACACCCCACCTTGCGGTTCAGTGTACCCTTTGTCTGTGCCAGAGACTCAAGCTATGTCTGCTTACATTAAAGAGAATATCCAAAAGGACTTTATTCACATGTTCTTCTATCCGGCTTGGGCTGCATTTTTCTTTGTTGATTGGAAAGACGGTATCCTGCGACCATGTATAGACTATAGAGGTCTTCATAAAGTCACAGTCAAGAACCGGTACCCACCAACTCATCATCTTTAAATTTTTCACATCAAAATGACTGGATGGAGTTATTACCATGGGGAGAATTTTTATACAATAACCACGATGGTGTCATGTCAAGGGAGGTGCAGTGAGCCCTAACTGGAACCCAGCCCACTGTCCCTGCCTATTTGATGTGCTGCGCTAGGCGACAGACGGCAACTGTGCGACAGTCCCTGCGCTGCTAAAGTGATGGGGCAGTCAGAAGGAAGAATAGTCAGACAGTCCGGTAAATATCAAATAGGAATGCCAAAGCCACAAAACAGAACCAGAGGGATAAACGTAAACAAGCCGAGGTCAAAAGCCAAAACGGAAGCGAAGCACAAATCAGGAGACAAGCCCGGGGTCAGGAGAACAAGCCGAGGTCAGGTACACAGGTAAGCAAAACACAATAACTGAACAGGAAACACGAGGTAGCCAAGAATTTCACAGGCGCAGCAGTCAGCTTTCAGGGAGTTTAAATGGGATTCCTGGATACAGCCCCTGCAGCTGATTGGAGCGGCCTCCGGGTCCTCCCATTGGCTGGTGCACTCGCCCCCTGTCAGGAGTGGCTGGGCCCCTGTCACTCACAGATCTGTCAGCAGCAAGTGTATCAGGGAGGGAGCACACATCAGCTGTTGCAGCCTGTCTGCAGTCTGAGCACAGCTTAGCCCTGACAGTACCCCCTCTTTTAGCAGGGGCCACTGGACCCTTCCCTGGTCTGGGTTCTAACTCCCCCTCTATGCGAACTGGAGAAGGAGGCCTAGAGGGCGGAGTCACAGGCTGAATATACCTCTTACGAAGTGCACGACGGGACACGTTATGTATACAGAGAGAAGAGGGTAATTTCAGCCGATAAGCCACCGGGTTAACCACCTCCTGAACCACATATGGACATTCAGGTACAGGTGGAGGGCATAGTTCACCAGGAGGACGAGTTCTGGGAACCTTAGCCCGAGCATCGACTTCATAAGATGCCGCATAGGCTTCAACGCTGGCACCACTGCTTCCAGATAGAACATTCGTCTGCACATCAGTATGGTAAGGAGACATCTGTCAACACACCGTTGTCCCCACCTGACTAATTTCCCTGAATTTCAGTCAAACACTGGATTATGTTTCTGAAGCCAGGGCAGCCCCAACACCACATCAGCGGGCAGCCCCTCCATGACGAATAGAATACACTTTTCAATATGTATGGATCCGACCACCATCTCCAGCTCAGGGGTACAATATTGGATTGTGCCCCGAGCTAGTGGAGTGGAGTCAATAGCCACAGCCCGCAGCGTGTCAGATAGCGGTCTACAAGGTAGGCCCAGACGTTTGGCGGAAGACGCATTAACAAAATTAGAAGCTGATCCAGAATCCACAAACGCACTCCCAGAACCGGACAGCGACAAGTATGAAATCTTAACTGGTAGCAGCAACTTATTAGATACAATAGGAAATACCTGCTCGCCTAGGTGATCCTCCTGCTGACCACCTAGGCGTTGGAGTTTTTCCGACCTGGTCTTCCGTTTGGAGCAATCCCGAATTCTGTGTCCATCTTCTCCACAGTAGAAGCACAACCCCTGGATGCGACGAGTAGTCCTACGGTCACTAGCCGCAGTGACAGAAAAAGCCCCTACTTGCATGGGCTCCTCTGGGTTTACGTCGGAAACAACGGGTCTAGGGGTGACCATGGTGTGGACCACCGGGGGGGGAACCTTTTCTTGCCGTCTCTCCCTAAAACGTCTGTCCAGACGAACGGCCAGTGCCATGGCCTCATCTAAAGTACCAGGGGTAGGGTAAGCCACCAATAAATCCTTCACATGATCAGCTAACCCTAATCTAAACTGGCATCTGAGAGCTGCGTCGTTCCACCCAGACGGAACGCACCAGCGACGAAATTCCGAGCAAAACTCCTCCACAGTCTTTCACCCTGCCTCAAGGTGGTCAGCTGAGCCTCAGCCACAGCTTGCCTATCTGGGTCATTAAAGAGTACCTCTAAAGCGGCAAAGAACCTGTCCACAGAAGACAGTTCAGGTGAGTCATGCGGTAACGAAAATGCCCACTCCTGGGGGGTACCCTGCAGTAAGGACATAACAATTCCCACCCTTTGTTCCTGATTCCCTGAGGTAAGTGGGCCCAGCCTGAAATACAGGCGACAACTGGATAGGGGGTTCCACAGGAGGGGAAGGTACTGCAGGGACCCTCTGACTTGGGGTAGCCTCCTGTTGTTCTACCCTCAGCGCCAGATCCTGGACTAGCTGGGTTAGCCCCTGCATCTGCTCTACCAGAGCTGTCATGGGGTCCATAATGAGGGTAGAGCAGTAACAGTTTCGGCCTGTGATAATGTCACGTCAAGGGAGGTGCAGTGAGCCCTAACTGGAACCCAGCCCACTGTCCCTAGCCAACAGACGGCAACTGGGTGACAGTCCCTGCGCTGCTAAAGTGATGGGGCAGTCAGAAGGAAGATTAGTCAGACAGTCCGGTAAATATCAAATAGGAACGCCAAAGCCACAAAACAGAGCCAGAGGGATAAACGTAAACAAGCCGAGGTCAAGAGCCAAAACGGAAGCAAAGCACAAAATCAGGAGACAAGCCAGGGTCAGGAGAACAAGCCGAGGTCAGGTACACAGGTAAGCAAAACACAATAACTGAACAGGAAACACGAGGTAGCCAGGAATATCACAGGCGCAGCAGTTAGCTTTCAGGGAGTTTAAATGGGATTCCTGGATACCACCCCTGCAGCTGATTGGAGCGGCCTCCGGGTCCTCCCATTGGCTGGTGCACTCGCCCCCTGTCAGGAGTGGCTGGGCCCCTGTCACTCACAGATCTGTCAGCAGCAAGTGTATCAGGGAGGGAGCGCACATCAGCTGTTGCAGCCTGTCTGCAGTCTGAGCACAGCTTAGCCCTGACAGATGGAGAATCTACTGGCTCCTCTCCATTCTGCGTGGTTCATGGGCAACACCTCCGACTTCCTCTCCCTATTCCAACATCTTCTTAAGTTCCAGCAGTGGAGACTCTGGTCTGAAACTTCTTTCACATCTGGCAAGAGGCTCGCCAGTCCCTCTTATGGACTTCATCAAAAATCAAGGCTAAAGCAGATAAGAAGCACAGCCCTTCTGCCATGTTCTGCCCTAGCGATAAGGTGTGATTATTTGTCAAATATATCCGCCTCAAGGTACCATGCCTCAAATTTGTGAAAGAGGGATGATACAGTGGGAGGAGTGGGGTATGAGGTGACTATGGGGGCACCCCAACTGTATTCGCCCGTTGCCAGAAGCAATCACCCTCACCACCCTGGTATCCTGAGGTTCTTTTTGTATTGTGGGGAGAGGTGCGGATTGGGACTCTAGTGTATCGCCAATGGAATAACTGGACACAACGGTTATCCAGGTCTTTGAGGCTTTACTTGGTTCTCCAGCAGTTTAGCTTGAAATCCACTTGGGAGGTCAGCACGTCAGCATCCAAAGACACCAGTCGCACAGTCACGGAGAGGTCCTCTTTAACCTATCTCCCTGTACTGCCTGAGTTTCCGACATCGCCTACAAAGCTCAGCCACTCCAGGGTACCTGCTGGTTTAGTGTAGCTGCCCAACAGCTTGTTCCTTTCTGTCCAAAATCTCCTGTGGCCTTGTAGAGGTAAAGAATCTACCCTGGCCTCAATCCCAGTTTTCTATGCTTTAAAATCTAACTATATACATCTCTTGCCTGCACTGCTCTTAACAGCATTTAAAGAGATGCTTTACAGCAGATTCATGTACATAGGAGACTGTGGACTGGATTAGTTCCATTGACCTCTATAGGAGAGTTTTCTAGGGATGAGCTGCGATCTGAGAAGAAGTCAGTGTGCAAGGAGGGGGAGAGGGTGAACTGTGACTATCTCCTATTGTGACTGGTGGATTCTGTGTTATCTATACACATTGGTGTCACCTTTCAGTGTAACCCCGATTTTACTGATAATGAACAGACTACTGAAAATCTCTCTCTACAGAACAGGAAGTGTCATACTATTATTAGGCCTAGTGGCCAAAGTGAAAACTTCAGGACTTAACAAGTTTGTAAAAATTCTTAAAGTGATGTGGAAAATTAAAAAAAAATCTTAAAAATGTATTTAACATAAAAACATGAGTTAAACAACAAGTAATTTTTGATGACACATTCCCTTTAAAATGTGCCCCCTGGCTTGGCATTTGCCAACACTTCCAGAGTGGACTGGGTCTCACCAATACCTTAGGTGGCAATGTTCAGGGCGGACTGAGACTAAACAGCAGCTCTGCACAATCCTCCACCAGCCCACATACAATATTCACCTCAAAATTTTCCCTTGGTCATTCACCTCACCACTTTCTAAAATAAACAACAATATAAACACAAGGAAGCCACTATACAAACACCAATATAACTTACAATACTGCTATATCGACACCACATAGTGGTCAGAAGCCAGCTTAGGTCCCCACCAAATGACAGTAAAAGTAGCACTGATGCAACACAGAAGAAAAATAACCACTAACATCCAGGGGCTCATCGGAGACATCTTCTCTGATGAGGCATTTTTTTCTCTTTCTTCTCCATCCTGTCCAGACTGCCACGGTGACTTCCCCAGGCCATGACTTGTCCCTTGGGCAGGAGAAGTGGTATGGGCCACAGCTTGTAGACACAATATCCTGCGGGGGGGAACAGCATAGCACCGCTTTGGAAATTGTGCTACAGCTGTGGATGTTACCCCCCAAAATCATATTGTACAACCTGAACTAGGTCTCCTGCATCTCCAGAAGATTAGCAGCAACCATGATCTTCAAGGGATGCAGAGGATGGAGTTTAGCACTGTTGTGTTTATTTGTATTGTTTCCATATTTCAACAAGTTGCCCCTTTAGACTACATCGGACTTTGAGTACATCTGAACAGCACTTGATCCAAATGGTCAACAAGGGATGTTGCCAGGGAGTGTTTAATTAAATAAAGTAATTTTTTGTGTTGTTTGGGTATTTTTTCAACACTTTATTCCAATATTAGTAATAAAAGTGTCTGACGCCTCTCTATTACTAGGGATTGTACTTTGTGTCAGCCAGTAGCGTTAGTCAAACCAAGGGTGACACTAACCCTCTCTCACTATTGCTTCAGTACCCAATACTCCATGGGTACTGGAAAGAGCAAGGTTAACATCTGAAGCAGACCATCTAATGTGATGGTCTGCTTCCGGGTGGCAGCTGTAGGCTGGTATTTTAATGGTGAGAAGAGACCAGTATCCATGAACATCCCCATCTTGATAGTATCAAGCTGTTACTGCCAGTTTTACTTTGGCTGGTTATGAAAAAGAGGCAAACCCCAAGTTGCAGTTTTTTTTAATTATTTGTTGATTATTTTCAATAAATAAATAAGAAATAAATTATGAGGAGTGCCGCCCCTTTTCACGACCAGCCAAGGTAAAACTGATAACAACAGGCTGTTGCTATCATGGTGGAGAGATCCATGGATATTACTCCCTTCCCACCCTAAAAATACCAATTGCAGTTGCCCCAAAAGCAGACCAATACACTAGATGGTCTTCTTCAGATGGTAACCTGGCATTTATCAGTACCTCTGGAGCATTGAGTCCTGGGGTAATAGTGAGAAAGGGGTTAGTGTTAGCCTTGGGGTGACAAAAACCCACTGTTGGCTGACAACAAGTTCCAGTGCTAATAATAGAGAGGTGTCTGTCAGACATCTTTATTACTAGCATTAGGATAAAGTAATAAAAACACACTCAGGAAAAAACACCACTTTATTTAAATAAACATTCTCCAACAACATCCCTCTTTGACCATTTTATTTCAGAAATTAATCCAATGTTTGTCTGAAGTAGTCCAACGAATCCTTTGTAGTCAAAAGGGTCTGCATAATCCATATAGGTACCTGTAAAAATATAGAAACACTACCTGACGTTTGGCTGACAACTATTTAAAGTGCTTGTACAGCTTTAGCCTGACTAACCAAGAGAGAACATAAGTACTAAAAGTGCCTAGCTCAGCATGAATATGGCAGCTTATAATAGATAGACCCTCTTTTATGTAGGTCAACCTAAATTATGCAGGTAGCCACTAATATTAGGAAGATGTGCCTGCTAGGTAGGTAAACAGCATATTGCGTACCTAGGTAGGTAATCCACCTTTTTAGATATATAGGTAAGCTAACGATAGGTAAGGACCCAGTTAGGTATATAGGCAGGCAAGGTCCCAGGTGGGTAGGCTGGCAGGCAAGTTCTATGGAAGGTAGGTGGAAATGCAAAGCAGGGCCTTGGTTGGGTAGTTAGGCAGATGAGTCCCCAGATGGCTACGTAGAAAGATAGACGGGCCATTGGTGGATAGCTAGGCTTCAGGATGGTAGGTAGGCAGACAAGGCATTTGGTTGGTAGGTAGGCAAGGCCCTAGGAAATTAGGTAGGTAGGCATTTTCCCAAGTGGGTAGGTAGGAAAACAAGGTGCCAGAAAGGTAGGTATACAAGCGAGGCCTTTGGTATGTATTTAGGCACACAAGGCTCCAGGTGGGTACATATGCAGGCAGACAAGGCCCTTGGAAAGTAAGTAGCTACGCAAGGCCCTAGGTGGGTATGTATGCAGACAAGCAGGCAAGGCCTCAATTAGGCAGGCAGGCAAGGCCCCAGGAGAGTTAGTAGGCAGGCAAGGCCACAGGAAGGTAGGTAGGCAGACAACGCCAAAGGAAGTAGGAAGGTAGGCCATGCCCCAAGTAGATAGGTAGTCAAGTACGGCCACATAGGTAGGTAGTCCGTCAGGTAAGGCACTGGTCATGAGCATACATGTACAAGGCATGGGCAGTTGGATACCATGCTTTTAATAAAAACCCTACTTACTAGCATATAGGGCCTTTTCACAGAGGAGGACCTACAGGAGCTAACTGTTTCACTTCACGTTCTGCCTGCAGTGGGCAGGACTGGATGACTCAGGAGGTGGAGCCAGGCAGCCAATGTTCTTCTGTGTTCAGTATTGAGCTCCCTGGTATCCACCAGCATATGACTACAGTGAATGTGCTGTTTGATACGCAGCCTTAAGAAATTTTATGTATACATGCAGCCAGCCCTGCTTCTGCTTTATTTTAATGTGTGAAGAGCGGGCCACTACAATGGGCCTACTCTTACTTACTGCCAGACTGGCAGCAGAAGTCACACACTTGGGACCGCACACTCCTGATGCCACCAGTACTGACCCCAAATCATGGAGCGGTCTGTCACAGTGGACCTCCGCAGAGGCTATGGCTATCTCTGCTAATACTGATGTTCTGACACTGAGGCTCGGTTCACACAGCGTATAGCAGCACATACAGGTGCACACCGCTATGTACATGCTAGCCGGCACATACTTTCAACAGCGCTCAGGGCTGGCTCCTATTAACACCTATTACATCCTGAAGTACACCTCACAAATATGCCATTTTTACATACCGAAAGAAGTAGCGGCCCATCGCTGCAGCCCTTTGCAGTGACCGCTGCTCGCATATTAAAAGAAAGCAGGAGTAGCACTGGCTGCATGTATACATTACATTTCTTAAGGCCGAGGAGCACACAGCCCAATATGACCTGGCCCACAGGGAATCTGCCCGTTTCTGGCATATTTCAAGTCCAGGCCTGGCAATGTTACAGTCTCTGTTGCTGGTGAAAGCCTTCCGTAAGCCTATCAAGGCCTGCAAGTCTCCTGGTCCCAATGTTGTGGGACAGCCTGCATCTAGGCCACAGCCAACATAGGCACAGGCCCAGGGTCACCTCCACTGTTTGCTATAACTTTAACTGCTCACAACCTCGGACTGACTGAATCTGACTGACTGTTACAGAGTTGCATAGACTACACTGCACCCAATCTAACCTCCTTAGTAGTTTATTTCCTATTCATAACATGTGCATCAGCCCAAATTCTAAGCATGTTAAAATTTCCTTAATATAGAATCTGATAATGCAGGAAGTCTGATGATCCAGCACAGATTTGTGATGAAATGAAATGTGGAATTCTTAAACACAAAGAGAATACGATTTAGGAAACTCCACTAACTAGAAGACACAGTTACAGATTTTTATTTTGTAGTTTTATATGCTTTATCATGATTGATTCATGTATTTTAAAAATACAAACCTCGGATTACATAACAACACCATCATATGTCTCATGAAGGTTACATTACAATTTAATCATAAACAGATCTAACACAGCTAATGAGCTTGTGCATTAACCTTTTGCATGACGCAGCTCATCTGGGCAAGTGACAAGCTATAAACATTGCTGCTCTGTCCTGGGAAATGCAAAGAAAAACCCATCCATATAATTGTATATAATAATGTAAGCTTCCGTGGCTGCATCTCGGAGTGCCTGTGGCCCTCAAAGATCAGTATAATACATGCATATTTGGTAAGGTTGAACTGACATCCTCCGCATGTCTTCAGACAAAATGACTTCCTTCTTACTGTGGGAAAACACATGGGCTTGATTCTTCCATATTCACCCTTAGAAGGGGGTTTAATGTTCCTGTCTGTCCCATGCCCAGAATTCTCCAAATATCTACATTCCTGAAATGCCAGCTCCTTCCTCATTGTCTCAACTCTTATTTGTTTATCTTGAAAAGAGGCTTTGTCGCGGCCCACTCTGACCCCACATTTTTCTTCTGACGTCAAGTTTCATTTCTTCATTTAGTTTTCTTCAATATGTTTGTCTTTTCCAGTTTGGAAAAGGTGTACAAAGATATTAATGAAAAAATGCTTTCTGTTTGTCCATTTTGTATGGTTCCATTGTTTATTCATATGAATGTACAAGGCAAGATAAACAGATAGACATATTTGAAATAGACATATAGGAGATAAATAAATAGATAAACATGAGACAGATAGATACTGTATGTAGATAACACAAGGCATTATGGAAAGAGAGCTGAAAGATCAAGCACCCTGTATTGGAAATAACAGATCCTCAATACACTTTTGACTCACTGAGTCTTTAAAAGTGCAACACAGAGCTTGCTGGCTGGCTGGGTGGGAGGCAATGAGTTGCTCATAAAGGAGAGACTCTCTCCTTGGGGAAAGCACCATATAGGTGTGGGGATTTGAAATTGCCTTTTTGCACCCCATGGACATATACATATCACAAGGCATTATGGGAAGAGAGCTGAAAGCTCAAGCGCCCTCTATTGGATGTAACAAATCCTACATTCACTTTGACTCACTGAGTCTTTGAAAGTGAAAGGAACTTAAGCCGAGCCAGTGTTGCTCATCTGCAGACAGCTGTTTCAGGGTTTTTGCCCCTCTTCAGTGCAGAGCACAGCTTACTTACTATATATTTATCTATAATTATATAGATAAATAGATATTGGAAAGATAGATAAAAAAGATATCAATAGACAGATCTGAGACAGGGGTGGAACTACTTCCGTAGCAGCTGCTGCACAGGGGCCCTGGACTGATGCTGCAGCATACTGCTGTCAGGAAAAAGCCCGCCCCGCTGGCCCACTCGAGGGTTGACGGCCTGACTTGGGGTGTATCGTGATGTTGCGCTGCCCCTTAGGGTTACACAAGGTCAGCCAGATACTGTTTCACCGTTAACCTCTGTCCACACGGGCACAGGGAGACTCCGGGAGGGCGAGAGAACACATTCCCTGCCAACGACCCTGCTGCCACCAGTTTCTAGTTTAGTTATAAGACCGGTCCGTTACCAACTTATAACAAGGCCAGGAACCAGCCTTGGGGGAGCTATATTTTCTCGACCGAGTACTAGGCGTGTGAGGCCGATGATCAAGACAGATTAACTCAGATTAAAGTTTATAGACTTAATTAGCCTTGGAGGGCACACTAGACAAATATATACAAAATGATAATAATATACAGGTAAGAGTCAGATGTGTAAATATAAGTATGGGTTACAGACAAAGGGGGGGCTTATGTGGCCTGGCTTCTGTGTATGGATGCTCCTGGAAACGCTCTTAGGTACCCCCCCCCACCCAGGATCAACGACTGGGTCAGCTGGGCTCTTGCTTATATATGTAATGGGACAGCCCACGTGGCAGCCACCTACACGTCCCCACACCCCTGGGACGGTCTATAAACTCCTCCCACTCTGGTCATGCAATTTCTGACTGAAAAACCAAAATTGGACCATAACGCGGCAGGGCATTGGCGCAGAACCAAGCCGGTGGCATCATCAGAACAGGCTGGACCTACACTACACCCTCAAGCCAGACACCCCTATCCTAGGTGCTCCCTAAGTCCAGTTCTCGATTTCTCAGTCCCCATGCACCCTAGAAACCCAGAAGTAGTAGCGGGCTGTGCAGAAAGATTCACATTTTAAAATGTGAAATCGGGGTATACCATGGATCCACGATTCTCTCATAAATCTTTATGAAAGATCGGGGCCGCTGCGGCTGGGTCAGTTTCACACATTTCTTTGTTCTGTGGTTGAGAGTTCACATGTGTCTTAGGTGCGAATTAATTTAAATGAGGGTTCTTTTTTTGTGTCTACCTCTCCTGCTTTGCTTGCTTCCTATGGAATAGCATTTACAATGGGCTGATTAATGTGTAAATTGAGCTTTCCTGGGGGCTGGGGGCCATCTGTGAGATCTGACTAGATACGAAGTTTCAGGAGAGATGAATTTTCCTCACAACTACAGTGAATTTTTTTCATTAATGTGGTCACTACAGAAGGTTGGCTACCTACCTGGGGCTTACTTACCTACCGCCTACCTTCCTACAAGTTACCTAGTGCCTATGAATCTACATATCTGGGGCCTACCTACTCAGTGCCCACCAACCTACCTAATAAGGGCATACCTACCTACCTAGAATCTTGCCTACATACCTACCTGGGGCCCTGCCTACCTGTGGCCTTTCCTGTCTTCCTACCTATCTGGGGCCTTGCCTACCTACCTGTGGTCCTTTCTGACTACCTACCTACTTATTTTGGGCCTCTTCTAACTACCTGCCTTGCCGTCTGCCTGCCTACCTATCAGGGTCCTTGATAACCTATATGGAGCCTTTTCTATATACCTACTGGTACTTTGCCGGTAGCTAGGGCCTAAAGGAGTCTAATCACATAATGGGCAGACTATCTACTTAGCTACTGAATTGGGGGTGGAGATCTATCTAATATAATAGCACTGGTATGGCTAACTATGTTGGGGGGCTACCCCTTTAACAAGCCATGGTAAAACCAGCAGCTGCAGCCTTAAAGGATTGGTCTCACTACAAAGAACAGATTTCAACATGTGGGAACACTGAATGAAAACAATTTGAAAACTATATTGCTTTGTTTATTTTTTTTGTTGAGGAGCTACAAATGATTTTCTCATCTCTGAGGGCTCTCAGGTTTCTCTAGTTACAGACCTGGTCTGCCTGCTCTCCCCTTCTGTTTGTCTTATTTGATAGCAGAGAGTGACGTCATCACACAGCAACAAGATGAAGAGACAGCATCTAGCTGGTTTTTAAAAAATGAAAAGTCGATTTTTATTCCTCAAAAAAACACCCAAGGATACATGCAATGTTTCAACCTCAGCACAAGTGTTTGTCAAACCTGTGTCTTTGCGTGTTTTTTTGAGGACCAGGAAGTGACAGGATGCATGAATGAAAGCCACTGTTTTAATTCTTTAATTCTTATTGGATAGGAAGGCCCATGAAGTCCCATCCTAAAAAATCCCGGCGCCGCCCCAGTAGGAGATCATCACATTAGATGGTTTGCTTTTGATGATTACCCAGCTCCTGTCATTGTACTCTTCACCTGGTTGCCCACACACATGTTTGACACCATCTGAAACAAATAAGGTTATCTTGGTTTCAACAGACCACAGGACATGGTTCCAGTACTCTATGTCCTTAGTCTGCTTGTCTTCAGGAAACTGTTTGCGGGCTTTCTTGTGCATGATCTTTAGAAGAGGCTTCCTACTGGGATGACAGCCATGCAGACCAATTTGATGCAGTGTGTGGCATATGGTCTGAACACTGATAAGATGGCCTCTAAACACTTTTAACCTCTGCAGTAATGCTGGCAGCACTCATATGTCTATTTTAAAAAGACAATCCCTGGATATGACGCTGAGCATGTGCCCTCAACTTCTTTGGTCGAGTCTTAGCCACAGTGCTGCAGCTTAGTTTCAGGGTGTTGGCAATCTTCTTACCGCCTAGGCCATCTTTATGTGGAATAACATTTTTTTTGTCCAGATCCTCAGAGAGTTCTTTGCCATGAGGTGACAAGATGAACTTCCAGTGACCATTATGAGAGAGTGGGAGAGCAATAACACCAAATTTAACACACCTGCTCCTAACTCACACCTGAGACCTTGTAACCTTGGGCATAATTAGGGGTGTACTCACTTTTGTTGCCAGTGGTTTAGACATTGATGGCTGTGTGTTGAATTATTTTGAGGGCAGAACAAATTTACACTATTATACAAGCTGTACATTGACTGATTTACATTGTATCAAAGTGTCCTATCTTCAGTTTTGTCCCATGAAAAGATATAATACAATATTTACAAAAATGGGAGGTGTGTACTCACTTGTGTGAGATACTGTAGCTAAGTACGTATAGAGATAGTGTTTATGACTTATCTAGATAATGTTTTTTGTGGTATTATACAAGAAATGCTGTCTTTGTTTTTTTCTTTCCATCTCGATTATGTATTTCTAGTGACAGTGCCTCCTTTAAATAGTCTACAAATAATTATCATTCTCACTATAACTATTGCCAGCTTAGTGTGTTCCTCATTGATTAAACTTCAGGCCAAATCCTAATTCTACTATTTAAATATTAATAAAATTAACTATGGAATTTCTAAAGCTCATTGGTATTGTATCCAAAGTCTGGGTATCCTGCTTAAAAGATCAAATTCCATTCTAAACTCTTCATGGTGCTGTAATCAAGCAATGCAGAAAAGAACTAAAAAACATCACAACAAGCTAATAAATGACAGGAAACCTTAAATAAATAACTGCTAGAAGGAAAGATAAAACAGATCTATCATTGGTAATATTAGTACCTGATAATTAGTAATAGTTTTATACCATAGGGCTGCAGTTTATATACAGTACTAGCATAGGAAAAGATAAGATTCTCTATAATCCTAGATATTGAGGTAGAGGGCAAGGCCATGCTGACTTCCCGTACTGTATATTCCCTGAGGATATGATGTAAGAATATACAGTATAAGGATACACTATTATCTTTAAGGATGGCTCAGCTTCCTTAGCTGACATTAAAATGTCTGAGATGAGAAAAAATTGTGTGCAGGTTGGATGTTTCTGGTACTACAATTCAGCTCACTCACTGTAAATGGGGCTACGGCTAACTTTGTAAATACTTTGTATTACTTCCTATGCATCTATCATGCGTTATCACCTGTTGTACCTGTTTCCCAATTCTGCTGGTTGTTACTGGAAACAGTCAACAGCATGCCAACAACTGCATTCTCAAAGGGACTGCCTGGGCTTGAATAAAAGAGTCTACTTTTTCCCGAAATAGTGTCTGTCTTTTCCATGGATTGCATTTTATACTGCAGCTCATACTTGATGATTACCAGATACAGCCTAAAAACACTATTGAACTATTGATGCTGTTTATCTCCTTAAAGACCAAGGGCGACATAGATTTATAATAAGGCGCACTCCACAATTAAGCACAATTTCGGGCGCCCGCGGCACTTTGTAATGTGCCTGAGATCGGGGGCGTGCTGGAGGCGTGTCGCACCACAACCGTACGAATCTACACATTTATGATAGGAGGACGACAAAACTGGGCACATTACTGCTGGAACAGGTAGACCAAGGTAAAAGTGGTTTACCTAAGCCTGATTGGTCATTTTGAAACTAGAAATCGCTAAATCTATGACCCACAGTAGAATATGTTAATAAATTCAGGCGCATTCTATGCTACTAATGCACGCAAAAAATTGGCGTCTGGGCACCAATATACATACATGTCGCCCCCAGTATTTTTTTTTTACATTTTCTTCATCTTTGCATTACAAGAGCTGCAATTTTTTTATTTTTCAATTAGCATAACCATAGGAGAGTTTGATTTTTGGGGGATATTTTTTTTTTTTTACTCACACTATTCATGGTACATGTACACCATTTACCATGAAGTGAAAATACTGTGACAACTTTATTCTAATGGTCAGTTATTGGTTATTCAAATTCAAATATAATTTTTTTTATTTTATTTTACTTTTTTTCCTTTGCTCATGAAAAATAACTTTTAAATACATTTTGGGCGACATGTATGACCGTTGGCGCTGACAGTCCAGTTCTAAATAGCTTTACGGCAGTGTAGAATGCGCCAGAATATACGGACCTGTTCTCTGCAGTTCATACATACAGGCGTATTCTACTGCCAATATTACAAGTCTGGCTCTGGCTCACCTTTACCCTGTTCTGGCTGTTCTAACTGTAATGCGCATAGATTTGGCGTCAAAGAATCATAAATGTGTCTACTTCTAAGAATGTGGAATCTTTGGCGCACTAAAATGTGTTTGGAGTACGCCTGTTCATACATCTATAGAACATGTCTACTAAAGCTTTATGATGCCAGATAACTTTTGCAGCCCTGTTCACACATGTTGCCCTTTGTGTCTCTGTATTCAACCTACAACAATTTTATTTTTCTGTTGAGAGTTCATTTTTAACAAGATTACTTTTTTTTTTTTTACCATTTTGGGGTATGTAAGACTTCTGGGGGGGGGTAGAAGAAGCTGAGAAATATATAGCATTTTTGGCATTTTTTAAATTTATTTCTTACCTTGTCACCGAGTTGCCGGCCGTTAAGAAGGTAAGCTAGGTACGATCGCATTGTACGCACGGGGAGATAGGTGACATGCCAATTATTTGCGGCAATTACGCGCTGATCAACACGACTTCCACAACACCATGCGTATTGTGGCGCGTTCTGTACATACCCTTATGGACACAGATAGTAGTTAGGAGAGCTGGGGAGAGGGGGTCCGAGGAGAGGGAGAGTGGTTCGCTGCCAAGAGTGTAGATGAACAAGCAGAGCTGAGGAGAAGGTTGTGATTTCCCCCTAGACTTAAAAGAAACCTGTACTAAGGAGTGTACTGTACTTTGTGAGTACATGTCTGAGTAGTAGACCCAGAACATTGATAGAGAAGGATTCTCTGTTTAGTGAGAGAGGCCTGACTTTGAAGTGTTGCTGAAAAGTGACTTAGAGCAAGCTATTTGCCCGCTATAGGAGAAAGGAAACCTGCTGAGCTGGTGAACACAGGTCCAATACATGTTACTGGTGGCGATACTCAGGTGGTGGTCAGTGAGGACCAAAGATGTAGGAGAGAACAGATAGCAGTTCAGAGACAGTCAGTGGTGATAGGCCAGTCTGTGTCCTGAAACAAAATGAAAGTCTATTCCTGGTTATGGAAGTTTTGCTGTTAGTGACAGATAGCAACATAAATGTTAACTGTGATAAGAGGCAGGTCACAGGTAGCCAGGAGAAGGTTATAAGTGGGATGTGTATGAATAACTCTTGTACTGACCCTTGGAGGAGGTAAACCAGGAGAAATGTGCCATTTGTAAAGAAGTACCCCAAAGTAGGAGCTTTGACCCTGGAAGGAGACTTATGCAAGCTGGAAAGTCCTACAGCATTTATCAAAGGGTGGGTGGTATGTGGCAGAGTGACCTCAGAAGATCGCATTTTGCTACCACTGAGAGTTATACAGAAGGAGGTCTGCAAGGTATGGGTTACCGAGTTGCTGGCCATCAGGAAGGTAATCCAGCAGTGTGACAACAGTAACCATGAGTTACTGACACAGGTAGTAGTTAAGAGAGCTGCTCAGCAGCTAATCCAAGTCAGGATTCCAGGGCAGGTTTTACAGGCCTGTTAAAAGTCTGTTCCTTCAGGATACCAAGAGCTCGTGGTTTCCTGCCAAGTGTGTGGAGCAACAAGCAGGCG
>JAODAL010032849.1:0-46354 GCA_025379985.1 Phyllomedusa bahiana
TATCATTTTGTTTAGAAAACGCGGCAGTGATGCAATTTCCTATAAACTGGCTGGGGGGGCATGGTTTTTCATCCCCGTCTTCCACTCTTTCAAAAATTTAATGACCCTTTTTTCTACATTACCCCTGGAAATGGCAACGCTTTGGGTCATGCAGGGGAAAGCAGGCCCTGGGCGGGCATTTTCCCACACTTTCATATTACTTTTTGGCTTTTGGGATGTTGCAGGCTCAGAAGCTGTGCCCACACCATCAACAGTGGGAGCCAGCTGTATATGTGTAGCTGGGCTCCTGCTTCAACGGTCAGGATCACAGCTGGTGCCGATTCCAACCATTGAACCAGCCATTTTATTGTCCAAATTTAATAGCGTCGTCCATTTGGTAGAAAAAAAAAGGGGAGGGGTCCCCTATCAACCCATGGCACCCTAAATACGGAAACTGTGAGGATTTTTTTCTGTTACCTGAGCAGTACCCAAAATTTCTAGTAGCGTTGCATTGTTCTGTGCACTAAGCTATAAGAAATGCGCTGGTGTGCACAATATGTCATTTGCACTTTATTATTCTGTCCAGTGCATGCACATTACAGCAGAAGATTTACACTTTGTCACGGATGGAGCACTGCTTCACTGCGTCATATGTTTGCGTGAAAAAGTGTATCCCTATGGACAATACGTTCGTGTGATGCCCCTACAGACTCCATTTTAGGAATGAAAATTGGATTTGTGAACTGCTGGTGACTGTTGACATGGTAGTTGTTGGAAGTGGTGGCTCTAAAAAGGGGGATCTAAGGTTATGTAGTCATATGGTAAAAATGTATTTCTTTCCTTTTTAAAATTAAACAGAAGTGGCTAAAACTTTTAATTTTTGTACTGTGAATTGAGAGTGTACTCGGAACCCACATAGAAGTGATTTGTTTGGGCCACTATTTACAGTTTCCCTCTTGTTTACTTTTGCATAGCCTATTGTATGTCTTTCGTATTTTATTACTTGTGATTGTTTTATTCCTTGTTCACAAATTTGCACTACTGGGTGCAGTATAATTTATTTTCTTGCTGAGTATTTTTAAAAAAATACCTTTATACCCAATGCATAGACGTTAAAGGGGTTGTCTCACACAAAGGGTTTCTTTTTTTTAAAGATCTTTCAAAAAAAAGTCACTTTGCATTTGTCCATTACAGTGTCCACCCTTTTGAGATTCCCCTCTTATAGGGTTGCAGAGCTGGTCAGGGCGCTTAGCTACAGACCGTTCAATTCAATGATAGGGTCAGCACTGGGTTTTTATACTACAGACCTGGCTTCTACTGCAGCCGAGAAACCAGTAAACACCTCTCTGAATTTAAAGTGAAACCAAGTAAAAGGGTGAGGGAAAATGAATAATGTAGGGGAAAAACCCCCTTTAATGAAACATTAGGGGGTCAAGATTTTTTTAATTAGAGCTACTTTTTCTAGGGCCTTTTGCAAACTTTTAAATTTTGACCAAGGTCTTATTTGTATCAACAACCTTTGTTTCTACAGCGTTGTTCGCAGATGTAACACCATGGGCGGGTAGGAGCGTTAAAAGGGTTTTTTTATTATAGGGGGCCATTCTTATTTATTCCTATGTCTACTGAAAATGTTACTGTCCCAATAAAATGCTAAAATAAGTGTACAGAATAAGGGCTTCCCCCACACTTCTAATGAAGGAATTTTTTTTATTAACTAATTAACCAATCACCATGCCTTCACATGTTAGTAAATGGGGGAAATAAAAAAAATCAATAAGAAGGGAATACAAGACTGTGTTAGATGAATTGAAGGTTAGGTGGATGAACTGGTAGAGAACTTGAAAGTATGATGAACTGAACTGGTGGTGAAAAAGGATGGAAAAAGGGGTGGAACAAAAGGGTTTAGGGTGCTTTCAAAAGGTTTTTTTTTGGTTTTTTTACACAAAACGGTCAAATGCCCCAAAAAAACTCTATGTAAAGTCCCCTTAAAAGGGGGTTTTGCCACGAGTAATTTTGGTAGGTCCTCCAAAATGGGAATTTTAACACTTTTTAAATATTGTGATTACAAAAGTGAAGCCTGTGAGAGCTACAGTTTTCTTTACATGCCCTTAGTTACTTAAAGTTTTACTTTAGACACGACCGGGAGCTGATTGGCCACGTTGCGGTTTGCACTTCTTTCTGTTGACGGGAAAACTAAAGGGTTGAAAGGGGGCTGGGGAAAATGTGTAGTGTATGGGGCTTTCTCTAAAAGGGAAAATCCACTAGTTGTAAGTAATTATTTAGTAAAATTGTAGACGCTCCCTTTCTTCTCGCTTGCAAGGGGCGGGGGGAAATGTGCAGTGTTGAGGTTTTTTGCTGTAAGAGAATCCAAAAAGTTTACAGTAATGTAATTATCTTAGTAACATTGCAGATTCCCCTTTCTTACTCGCTTCTCGGGCCCCCTCTCTTCCATCCTGACCTTCTGACACGCTATTTGTTTTTTTTCTGTCTGAGCAGTAAAAGGTAAGGAAAATCACTTTGTGGCAAAACCCCTTTAAGTACATTCATCTGCAACTTCCTAATTGTGTGCCGGGCTACGGGCAGAAACCGAAAACCATCAAAAAACGGGGCTTAGTGGATCCTTTTTAATCCCCGTAGATCAGTATAAATCCCCAGCCCCTACTTTGGTTATGAACTTATTTTTTTTTTTGAATCACTGTCTCGGGGACTGAAATCTAATCTTGGAAATGAACAAGAGTTGACCCTTCTGAATTATAACTTGGCGGTGGCAAAAGATGGGTGTGTTCTATAATTCTCCAACAAAGACTACAGAGCACACAATCTCTCATCTCTCACACTTTTTAAAACCAATGAACCATAGCTTTTACGGATTTTAACTTTTTTGTCTGGGTGCTGGCTTAGGTGCTTTCACACGGTGGTTTTTTGTGCGTTTTTATGCTTGTTTCATGCTTTTTTGTGCAGAAGACAGCAATTAATCCTGTACATTGCTGCACAAAAATCGTGGTAAATATCGCGGTAAATTCGCTGTAATATCGCGGTAATTACCGCGATTTTTGTGCAGCAATGTACAGCATTAATTGCTGTGCCTTCCTACACAAAAAACGCATTGAAAAAACGGATCAAAAACACACCAAAAACGCACGGTGTGAAAGCACCCTTAGAAAGACTAAAAAACACTGGTGTCCTGTATGCTACTGTATCTATTTACCAAGCATCTACACATTGCTTGGCATGGTCACACTGAAAAGCATATAAATAAATATTTACAATATATATTTTTGATTAAACAAAGGTTATACATATCAAGTCATTAACTTACTCTGTCCACGCTGATCGAGATTCAGCATTTGACGAAGTACAAGATGTACAATGATAGTGGTGTCATCAGCACTTTTTCCAAGAGTGTTCCTCAGATGTTCTAGATTTTTTTCAATGTGTTGGAAAAGGAAACTTCTAACATCTGGAACAGGTGGCTTCACAATGTGGGTCACACTCTGTTACAGGGGAGAATAGTTTATGAGACTTGTTTCTACAAAAAAACTATTTTACATGCTCTTCTCACACTGCAGCATACACAACTTTCTCTGGTAGAGCACACCATTGTCATTGGACCTTTTCTGAATTACCTGTAAATCCTCTTCTGATCCCAGGAGCATTGACAGATGTGTGATCAGCCTCAGTAAAAGAAATGCAGGTGTAGGTAGATCTCGGTCTGGAGCTATAACTGTTCCTTGCCGTTCTGGGAGTCCCAGCACGTGTCCAGTCTGTGTCCGATCACCCTCCTGCCTGATTACATGTGGAGGAGTAACACAAATGAAAAAAGACAATTTATATAGTCACAAGTAAAGCAAACTACATGTAAGTCATGTGAAGCCACAAAACAGCACACAAGAAAAAGGGTAGATATCCAAACTCCTCTATAAATACTCTCATCAATGGTACATCAGCATGTAACTTCAATAAAGTTATTAATGCTGAATCACAGCTGGCATGTGTACTCAAAGAAAGAGATTTGTAAAACATAATCTTTAATACATTATATCCTTACAAGCCAACTAACCCTCATATACCCAAACCCCCCACACAAATTAATGAACTTAAAGGGGATGTATCCCTTCATCAGTTTGGTTGTTTTCTTGAAGCTTGAATCTCTCAGTTCCTTAAACCTAGGCGTTTCTTCCCCTCCCAGCTGGGTGTTTCTTAACTGAAGGGGGATGACATCATCCCCCCCTTCACTGTTCATGCTCGCTCCCGAGTCAGTGTGTCCCCCCCCTCTCTGATTACACATGTCACTGTCCTCTCCCTATGCAGTCTTATTTGTAAGAGCTGTTTACATAGCACAGACCTGCATTTCTAGACAGTCTTCTATGAACTCAGAGCACTGATCTCTTCTTCTCTCACAGCTGGAGGTTTGTTACAGTTGAATCCAGTCTTTTATGAACTCATCCAGAGCACAGATCCGTCTCCATTTTATGTCTACACAAGGCACCGAGGCACAGTTCTGCTGTTTTCTGATTGTAGAAACAGCTGCAGTGTCAATGAGGAGCTGCTTGCTGTATAGAGTGAAATTGTTGCCGGCCTCTTACACGCAGGAGCATTAGGCACAATTCTGCTGTTTTCTGATTGTAGAAGTAGCTGCAGTGTCAATGAGGAGCTGGTGGCTGTATAGAGTGAATTTGTTGCCGGCCCCTTATTCTGAGAGAGAGGCAGGAATGCACGCTCCCGTGAATGCGACCGAGGGCCAGACAGAATGTAAATTAGTAGAGCCGTCAGCCAATGAAATGAAATGAGGAGGAATCCGACCGGCACTGGGGAACAGTGTTTACACAAAACGAAGATAAGGGAGACTGTGATAACAAGGCAGCTGTGCATATGACATCCAATTGCAAAATTGCTTGTTTTCACTGTCCTCTTATTCTGAAGACCATTTAATGAAATGATACAACCCCTTTAACATCATCTGCATCTGAGTAATGCCTCTGATTGCTTATATCTGGCTCTCCCTTAGGGTGCTTTCACATAGCGCAGTTTTGGTGCAGTTTTAACTGCGCTCCAATTATGTGCTTTTATTACCAGCAAGCTTCTTTCACTTATCTAAACTGTTTGGAAAGTGAGTAATCAATTAGTGTGTCTGTAATCCACAAGACTTCAAACACAGTCATTGATGACTTACTTACAACACCTTTCTGAACAATTTAGACAACTGAAAGGAACTTGCTGGTAATAAAGGCAGTTAAATTGGAGCGCAACTAAAACTGCACCAAAACTGCACTGTGTTAAAGCACCCTTAGGCTATGTTCACACAGCTTAAAATGGGCCGTATTTCGGTCCGTAATTACGCACCGAAGTGCGCAAATTACGGGCTGAAAACGGCCCATTCATTACGGTAATCCACAGTTCTCATAGAGAACTATGGATTACGTATTCGCCGAGCAGGGAGATAATTCACATGTCACTTTCCAGCGGCGTATATGCGCCGCTAGCAGTTATTCTCTATGGGCCGGCGAAGTGCCGGCCCCCGCTCCCACCCCCGGCCACGCGGCGTAACTGCGGGGCGTAATTACGCCCCGCAGTTAAGCCGTGTGAACATAGCCTTAGGGTATCTTCACACGGTGTGTTTTTGACACACGGTGCTTTTTTGCAGAAATATACAGCAATTACTGCTGTGCAGTTCTGCAAAAAAAACGCACCAAAAACGCTCCATGTGAAAGCACCTTTATTTCCTCAATGTCTTCATCATCATCTTTATCATGAATTTTCCCCTGCTGGAACTTCATTACCAAGGAACCTAAATGGTTCTTTATCCTATTATGGTGTATGTAAGGCTGTAACTACTGTATATCTATAGTTTGTCTACCTCTCTCATTGGTATACTTTGGTTGTATCTGTTACATACATGTATCTTATTACTATTTCCTTTTTGATACATGATTATTATCTGCTCATAATCCCTGATGAACCAGTAGATTTTCTGGGAAACCCATTGGAGGTTGGAGTAGTTTTTTGCCTGTTATGAGTTTTTCCTATTTAGATATTCAGAAGTCCTTTGCCTGATGCAGGTTTTTTCCTATTTACCTTAGGTTATCATTCAGACTGTGCTTCTATATTTGTTCAAATAGAATTTCTAGCGTGAGGTACGGGGTTGTCCTTTTAGGGGCAATTACCCTGCTTAGGTTGGGGTAGGTGGTTAGGGTATTATAATGACTATGCCTGTTCTGGCCACATCGCAGTCTTCTGCCCTTGAAGTGCCGCAACTAAAGCTGAGCTTTTGGCCATGACTCAGTACAGAATTGTGTGTTTCCTGGTGCTAGTCTGAACACTGTCTGAGTACTGTGTCTGCTGGATGGTGATTGACAGGTTCTCCACACCCGTCTGTCGATAGTGCTGGGCGGCAGTTAATTTAGTTGAGTAGTGATTGATATTTGCCTTCACCATTTATCTATTCAGCCTGAGTTCTGTGTGGTTTGGATGTCAGAGGGCCAGTCCAATCACACCCTGGAACGGGACTCAGACATCCCATTTATTATCAGCTATGCTCAGTGTCATTGCTCCTATTCTCTTGTGGATTTAGCTGGCGTTTTATACTTGATGTTTGCTTGGAATTCTGACCTTTTTGCCCGCCCTTTTGACTTCTGTCTTTGCTTTGTGCTATCTCTGGTTTGACCCATTTATGCCTCATCTTCCCTAATTGTGTTTGTCTGTCCTGTCTTGTTCTGTGTGCCACTTTTCCCAGCAAAGAGAATATTGCCCAGCTATCGCCAACTGCTTAGTGTCGGGCTGGCAAACAGGCAGGGACAGCTTTGGAAGGGCTTGTGCTAGGGTTCACTGTCTGTCTTTTCCTGTCACCTTATCCTGGTTCCCCTTACTGGTATATTCGGGTTAATTGGTTTTTAAGGACATATCATTACAGGTAATGGCTTTACCAATATCTTTTTTAGAGTACACACGCCTGCTGTGATTTAATGATATGACAGTTTGTTTCATTGGTGTCAAAATTGGTTACTGTGAATTGAAACATTATCTATGCTGCCTCAACAGTACATGGCAACAACAACAAAAATATTATAATGTCAGTTTATTAAAATGTTATCACCAAAGTCTTACAAGAGTTTTACTCATGTGTTTGCTTTTATTTTTGGGAATTGCTACCTCCTCTCTGGATGGTAGAAAAGGTACTGAAGTGAAATTTATACTGAAAGTTTCTACTTTTCTACGTCTTGTCATTACTACTGTTTCTATGTCAATACTGCTACCAAAATTCGTTTTAATGGGTAGATACTCCTGCTACCATATGGCTACCAAGAAGATATAAAATAGGACACCTGCTTATTTTTCACAAAGTGTCCACTTGCTGGGATCCCCTGCAGTTAGTGGTTATCTATGTGTAAACTAAAGTGCTTAATTTCCTTGCAACAAGAACACAGGGAAAACTAAGTATCACACAGCACCCATTCACATCAATATATTGTCTGAGGAATACAGGAAAGGTTTTTCAGGGCTAGGAACTGCTGTCCATTCTGAGCAGGAGGGGAGGTTTCTGAAGAGTAGATTTTCCTATTGTCTCCTGTGTCCGCCGGCAGTGAACATACAGTTCACTGTGGCGGGCGCGGAGCTGCGGGGCCCGGTGCATGCTACCTCTGAACATCCGGGCCCTCCGACCCAAGCGTTCAAGGCAGTGCTGCCCGGAGGTGGCAGAGTGGAGCTCTGCTCGCTACGCTCTGCCAATTCCCCTGCTGGCTCCCAGTGATCACGTGGGCGGCGCAGTGACGTCACATCACTGCGGCACCCACGCCGAGCACAGGGGCTGGAGCGTGACGCATCGGGGGAGCGTGGACCGAGGTAAGTCAACTATTTCTTATTTTAACTCCACTGCCTGTTTGTCTAGCCCCTGTAGCCCCTATAGCCTGCCTGTCTAGCCCCTATAGCCTGCCTATCTAGCCCCTGTAGCCCCCTACAGCCTGCCTTTCTAGCCCCTGTAGCCCCAGGGCCGTTCCTAGGCTAAACTACACTCAGGGCGAGGTGAAGAAATTTCGCCCCCTCCCCCCCTCGTAACATAATGCGACACCGTGCATCACCATCAACCAAATCTTCTATATACAAAAAGCTTTAACCCAATGTGCTACATTTAAAACTACTAAATAATAGTCATACAGTTACCAAATAACACCGCTACATCAACCAGAATCCCAGGATAATAGTACCAATGTCGTACTAAGAACACATATCACCAGCACATAGTGACCGAATAATTCCACCACACCGTGACCACATATCACCACCCTATGGTGACTGACTACCGCAACACCGTGACCACATATTACCACATAGTGACTGAATAATACAACATACCTGTCATGTCAAGGGAGTTGCAGTGAGCCCTGACTGGAACCCAGCCCACTGTCCCTGCCTACTTGACGTGCTGCCCTAGGCGGCAGACGGCAACTGGGCGACAGTCCCTGCGCTGCTAAAGTGCTGGGGCCGTCAGGAAGTAGAATAGTCAGACAGTCCGGGTCAATATCAAATAGGAACGCCAAGCCACAAATCAGAACCAGAGGGATAAACGTAAACAAGCCGAGGTCAAACACGAACGGGAGTGAGGAACAAAATCAGAAGACAAGCTGGGGTCAGGAGAACAGGCCGAGGTCAGGTATACGGATAAGCAAAACACAATATACAGAACAAGTAACACAAGGTAGCCAGGAATATCACAGGCGCTGCACTCAGCCTTCAGGGAGTTTAAATGGGATTCCTGGATACCGCCCCTGTAGCTGATTGGAGCGGCCTCCGGGTCCTCCCACTGGCTGGTGCGACGCGTTCCCTGTCAGGAGTGGCTGGGCGTCTGTCACTCACAGAGCTGTCAGCAGCATGTGGATCAGGGTGGGATCGCAAATCAGCTGCTGCAGCCTGTTAATCCCTGCAGCCTGAGCACAGCCTAGCCCTGACAGTACCCCCCCCCCTTTTAGGAGGGGTCACCGGACCCTTCCCTGGTCTGGGTTTGTCCAGGTGAGCCTCATGGAATTCCCTCACCAGGCGATCAGCATGGATGGATTTCGCCGGAACACATGATCTCTCCTGAGGACCATACCACTTCTAATGGACCAGGTACTGCAGTGACCTTTGGACCTTACGAGAATCCAAAATACGGGCGACTTCGTTTTCTAACTCCCCCTCTATGCAAACTGGAGAAGGAGGTCTAGAGGGCGGAGTCACAGGCTGAATATACCACTTACGAAGTGCACGACGGGACACGTTATGTATACAAAGAGAAGAGGGTAATTTCAGCCGATAAGCCACGGGGTTAACCACCTCCTGAACCACATATGGACGTTCAGGTACAGGTGGAGGGCATAGTTCACCAGGAGGACGAGTTCTGGGAACCTTAGCCCGAGCACAGACTTCACAAGATGCCGCATAGGCCTCAACGCTGGCACAGCCGCTTCCAGATAGAGCATCAGCCCTCACATCAGTATTGCCCAGCATGGTAAGGAGACATCTGTCAACACACCGTTGTCCCCACCTGACTACTATCCCTGAATTCCAGTCAAACACTGGGTTATGTTTCTGAAGCCAGGGCAGACCCAAAACCACATCAGCGGGCAACCCTCCATGATGAATAGAATACACTTTTCAATATGTATGGATCCGACCACCATCTTCAGCTCAGGGGTACAATGTTGGATTGCGCCCCAAGCTAGTGGAGTCAATCGCCACAACCCGTAGCGAGTCAGATAGCGGTCTCCAAGGTAGGCCCAGACGTTTGACGAAAGACGCGTCAACAAAATTAGAAGCTGATCCAGAATCCACAAACGCACTCCCAGAACCAGACAGAGACAAGTAAGAAACCTTAACTGGTAGCAGCAACTTTTTAGATACAATAGGAAATACCTGCTCGCCTAGGTGATCTTCCTGCTGACCACCTAGGCGCTGGAGTTTTTCAGACCTGGTCTTCCGTTTGGAGCATTCCCGAATGCCATGTCCATCTTCGCCACAGTAGAAGCACAACCCCTGGATGCGACGAGTAGTCCTACGGTCACTAGCCGCAGTGACAGAAAAAGCCCCCACTTGCATGGGCTCCTCTGGGTTTAAATCGGAAACAACGGGTTTAGGGGTGACCATGGTGTGGACCACCGGAGGGGGAACCTTTTCCTGCCGTCTCTCCCTAAAACGTCTGTCCAGACGAACGGCTAGTGCCATAGCCTCATCTAAAGTACCAGGGGTAGGGTAAGCCACCAATAAATCCTTCACATGGTCAGCTAACCCTAATCTAAACTGGCATCTGAGAGCTGGGTCGTTCCACCCAGACGGAACGCACCAGCGACGAAATTCGGAGCAAAACTCCTCCACCGTCTTTTTACCCTGCCTCAAGGTGGTCAGCTGAGCCTCGGCCACAGCTTCCCTATCTGGGTCATTAAAAAGTACCCCTAAAGCGGCAAAGAACCTGTCCACAGAAGACAGTTCAGGTGAGTCAGGCGGTAACGAAAATGCCCACTCCTGGGGGGGACCCTGAAGTAGGGACATGACAATTCCCACCCTTTGCTCCTCATTCCCAGAGGTAAGTGGGCGGAGCCTAAATACAGGCGACAACCCTCTCTAAATGCCACAAAGGCCTTCCTGTTACCTGCGAACCTGTCAGGCAACTGGACAGGGGGTTCCACAGGAGGGGAAGGTAGTGCAGGGACCCTCTGACTTGGGGTAGCCTCCTGTGGTTCTACCCTGAGCGCCAGATCCTGGACTAGCTGGGTTAGCCCCTGCATCTGCTCTACCAGAGCTATCATGGGGTCCATAGTGAGGGTAGAGCCTGTGATAATGTCACGTCAAGGGAGGTGCAGTGAGCCCTGACTGGAACCCAGCCCACTGTCCTTGCCTGCTTGACGTGCTGTCCTAGGTGGCAGACGGCAACTGGGCGACAGTCCCTGCGCTGCTAAAGTGCTGGGGCCGTCAGGAAGTAGAATAGTCAGACAGTCCGGGTCAATATCAAATAGGAACGCCAAGCCACAAATCAGAACCAGAGGGATAAACGTAAACAAGCCGAGGTCAAACACGAACGGGAGCGAGGTACAAAATCAGAAGACAAGCCGGGGTCAGGAGAACAGGCCGAGGTCAGGTATACGGATAAGCAAAACACAATATACAGAACAAGTAACACAAGGTAGCCAGGAATATCACAGGCGCTGCACTCAGCCTTCAGGGAGTTTAAATGGGATTCCTGGATACCGCCCCTGTAGCTGATTGGAGCGGCCTCTGGGTCCTCCCATTGGCTGGGGCGACACGCCCCCTGTCCAGTGTGGCTGGGCGTCTGTCACTCACAGAGCTGTCAGCAGCATGTGGATCAGGGTAGGATCGCAAATTAGCTGCTGCAGCCTGTTGATCCCTGCAGCCTGAGCACAGCCTAGTCCTGACAATACCATTGCTAAATCCAAACCATTATACTACAACTAATATTACTGTCAAACAGTGGATACCAATTGTACACAGGCTCTGCAGACATATAATTGATTACAGTAAAGTTACATCCACGCACTTACAGGAGATGTCTTTCTCTTCTTCTTCTCCATCTGTCCCAGACGCCATGACGACTTATCCTGGCTTCGACTCTTCACTGTAAATGAAACAAAACAAACATCTTAGACTCCTCACTTTATCATCACTTCTCTACCAATTCCTATCTCTATACAAACTCCCCATCTAGAGCACCTCATATAGTAGCCATGTAATATGCCCCCTCTAGCCATGTAGTAGCCAGACAGTAGTCCCTTATAGCCAGGTAGATGCCCCTATAGCCAGGTAGATGCCACTATAGCTAGATAGTAGCCCCTTATAGCCAGGTAGATGCCACTATAGCCAGATAGTAGCCCCTTATAGCCAGGTAGATGCCTCTGTAGCCAGGTGATGCCCCTTATAGCCAGCTAGATGCCTCTGTAGGCAGGCGATGCCCCTGTAGC
Source organism: Phyllomedusa bahiana (assembly GCA_025379985.1). Lineage (NCBI taxonomy): Eukaryota > Metazoa > Chordata > Amphibia > Anura > Hylidae > Phyllomedusa > Phyllomedusa bahiana. The sequence goes on from JAODAL010032849.1 coordinate 11,922, forward strand.
CAGGTGATGCCCCTTATAGCCAGGTAGATGCCTCTGTAGCCAGGTGATGCCCCTGTAGTCAGGTAGATGCCCCTTATAGCCAGGTAGATGCCTCTGTAGCCAGGTGATGCCCCTGTAGCCAGGTGATGCCCCTGTAGCCAGGTGATGCCCCTGTAGCCAGTAGATGCCCCCCTTGTAGCCAGTAGATGCCCCCCTTGTAGCCAATAGATACCCCCTGTAGCCAGTAGATGCCCCCCTTGTAGCCAGTACATGCCCCTGTAGCCAGCAGATGCCCCCCTTGTAGCCAGTAAATGACCTCTTGTAGCCAGTAAATACCCCTGTAGCCAGTAGATGGCCGCTTGTATCCAGTAGATACCCCCCTTGTATCCAGTAGATGCCCCCCTTGTAGCCAGTAGATCCCCCCTGGTAGCCAGTAGATGCCCCCCCTGTAGCCAGTAGATGCCCCCTTGTAGCCAGTAGATGCCCCCCCTGTAGCCAGTAGATACCCCTGTAGCCAGTAGATGCCCCTCTTGTAGCCAGTAGATGCCCCCCTGTAGCCCGTTTATGCCCCCTGTAGCCAGTAGATACCCCTGTAGCCAGTAGATGCCCCCTTGTAGCCAGTAGATGCCCCCCTGTAGCCAATAGATGCCCCCTTATAGCTAGCAGATGTCCCCCTGTAGACAGTAGATACACTTGTAGCCAGTAGATGCCCCCTTGTAGCCAGTAGATACCCCTTGTAGCCAGTAGATGCCCCCCTGTAGCCAGTAGATGCCCCCTTGTAGCCAGTAGATGCCCCCCTTGTAGCCAGTAGATACCCCTGTAGCCAGTAGATGCCCCCTTGTAGCCAGTAGATGCCCCCTGTAGCCAGTAGATGCCCCCTTGTAGCTAGTAGATGGCCCCGTGTAGGCATTAGATGCCCCCCCCTTTTAGCCAGTCTATGCCCCCCTGTAGCCAGTAAATGCCCCTGTAGCCAATTAGAAAATAAAAAAGAAGTACTCACCTCAGTCCCCGCGTCGCGGTCCTTAGCTACTGAGTGGTGTAAGCGGCGTGACGTCACCACGCCGCTTACCCTGTCACGCAGCTCCCAGGGATTTCCTGGGCAGTAGAGGCTGCCGACCCAGGACATCCCAGCGTCGCAGGGGGCGCGGTGAAAGCCGTGCGCCCCCAGCGACGCTGTGTATGTATTGGCGCTCAATGAGCGCCGATACATATAGGGGAGGAGACAGGAAGGTAACGATCCGTCCTGCCTCCACACTGTGCAGCTGCTGACTGACTGTGCGGCTGTTTTACAACGGCCGCGCAGAGTCAGTGGCTGATCTCCATTCGGGCGAGGCGGGCGGCGCCCCCCTCGGGTGAGGGAACCCTCGGCGCCCCGGACAATCGCCCACCTTGCCCACCCCTAGGAACGGCCCTGTGTAGCCCCTATAGCCTGTCTAGCCCCTGCAGCCCCTATACCCTGCCTATCTAGCCCTTATAGCCTGTCTATCTAGCCCAGGCATCCTCAAACTGCGGCCCTCCAGCTGTTGGGAAACTACTACTCCCATCATTCCCACGGTTATAGATTATATAAATGCATGATGGGAGTTGTAGTTTCCCAACAGCTGGAGGGCCGCAGTTTGAGGATGCCTGATCTAGCCCCTGTAGCCCCTATAGCCTGCCTACCAAGCCCCATAGCCTGCCTATCTAGCCCCTGTAGCCCCTATAGCCTGCCTATCTAGCCCCCTATAGCCTGCCTATTTAGCCCCTGTAGCCCCCTATAGCCTGCGTATCTAGCCCCTGTAGCCCTCTATAGCCTGCCTACATAGCCTAGAGCCTCCTATAGCTTGCCTATAAAGCCCCTATAGCTCCCTAAAGCCTGCCTGCCTATCTAGCCCCTATAGCCCCCCTAAAGCCTGTCTGTCTAGCTATATGGGTCCCCTAAAGCTACCTAAACCCTGCCTACCTACCTATATGGCCCCTATAACCCACCTAAACCCTGCCTACCTATATGGCTCCCTATGGCTACCTAAACCCTGCCTATCTATTTGGCCCCCTATAGCTACCTAAACCCTACTTGCCTACCTATATGGGGTTGAATCCTCTGTTCCTCCCCTCCCCTCTAGGAGACTGGGCCTCTAAGATATGGCCTGTACCCACTCTCCCACCCCTGGGATGTTTGTACAGAACTGGGGGGCAGGGAGTGAGGTGCTGCAAAAGTCAGGATTGCAATATATGTGTATCTAAATTTCCAGGGACAAGTGGCCGGAAGAAGTCATCATGGCGGTCTGGACCGAATGCAGAACAAAAGGGAAAGTCAACTACTTATCGGAGAAACATCACCTGTGAGTCACAAGATGTAACTGCACTGTAATCACTTATATGTCTGCAGAGCCTGTGTACACTGCTATCTACCACTATATAGTGACTGTATGGTGGTAATATACAGCCTGCAGAGCTTGTGTACACTGGTTTCTACCATTATATGGTCACTATATGGAGGTAATATACAGTTTGAAGGGCACGTCTACACTGGTATATACCACTATAAGGTGCGAATATTGATCTTTATTCAGTAATAGGACAGGGGTATTATTCAGTCACTATGTGTTGGTAATTTGTGGTCTTGTTCTGGCGGTATAATCAGGTCCATATGTAGTAGTGTCATTGGTAATGTTAGTCTTGGTATACTGGGATTTGTTTGGTAGCAGTGTGATGGTGATATCTATGGTGAGGTAATGACTCCTTGTATTATCTAGTAACTACATGACTTAAAGGAGTTGTCTCCCTACAGAGTTTCATAGGATGCATGAATGAAATACTCTGTCACTTCCTGGTTCAGACTGACTGTAATTTGCATACAGCTCCCTGGTGTATTCAACTCTGTTTTCAGTTGCTAATTAGTTCAGATTAGCTCAGAAACTTCTCTGAAACTACAAGCAGGACTTTTTATCTGATCTCTCAAACAAAAGACCTAATTAGAGCTGTTTACTTTAGATAAATCAAGCTTTTTACTGTCCAGCAGCACAGAGGCTGCCATGACCTGTGTGATGACATCACTCACTGCTATCACACAGAACAAACAGCAGGGGGGAGAGCTGTACACAGGTCGGTTACTAAGGGAACTGAAATAGCCAGGGAGGTGATTAATTCACTTGTATCTCCTTAACAAAAACAGATGAACAAAGCAATATATTTGGAAAATGTCTTTATTTTGTGTTCCCTACAATTTGAAAGCTATTCTTTGTAGCGAGACAACCCCTTTAAGAGGTCCAGGTAGATGTTCATAGTCGGGGAGGTGGGGGGGGGGCATCCAAAAGTTTACTTTGGGGCCCAGGCTTCCCTAGTTACGCCCCTGTATAGCCCTATTGGGGAAGCCAGTTAATCACTAAAACTGTTTAGGACAATTAAAAGCTCTTGACCCTCACCCATGGTGAATGCTACTAAGGGGACTACTACTCCCATCACTACTGCTAATTTTACTACTATCATGTCACTTCTACTGCTCCAAAGCCAGTCACTTCCATAACACCTACTTTCAATTTTTGTAATGACTAGACTCTCTTTAGGGTGCTTTCACACATAGCGTTTTTTGTGTATTTTTATTTTTTTGCAGAAATGCACAGCATAAATGCATGAAAAACGCTCCATGTCAATGCACCCTTCTAATCAGTTCTGGAATTTGTGGGCCTTTCCAAAGACATATCAAAATACAATACAGATAAATGCAAGGTTATGCACATGGGGAAGAGAAATCCAATACATGACTACATGTTAAATGGAAAGAGGCTGGGTAAAAGTGACATGGAGAAGGACGTGGGAATACTGGTGGAAAGTAAAATTAAATGTAGCAGCCAGTGTCAGACAGCAGCTGCCAAGGCAAATAGGTGCATTAAAAGGGGCATAGAGGCACATGATGAGAACATTATTCTCCCATTATACAAGTCACTGGTTAGACCACACATGGAATATTGTGTACAGTTTTGGGCACCAGTGCACAGGAAAGACATTGTAGAGCTTGAACAGGTACAAAGGCGGGCAACAAAAATAATAAAAGGACTGGGTGGACTACAGTACCCAGAAAGATTAGCAAGATTAGGGTTATCTAGTTTAGAGAAAAAACGGCTTCGGGGGGACATAATAAATATGTTTAAATACATCAAAGGTCAATATAGAGATCTCTCCCAAGATTTATTTATACCCAGGGCTGTATCTAGAACAAGGGGGCATCCTCTACGTCTTGAGGAACGAAAGTTTCTACATAAACATAGAAAGGGATTCTTTACTGTAAGAGCAGTGAGACTATGGAATTCTCTGCCAGAGGGACTTGTCATGGTGAATTCAATAACGGAGTTCAAAAATGGTTTAGATGCATTTCTGGAGCGTAATAATATAACAAGTTATAGTGTCTAGGATTCAGGAGAGGAGTCATTGATCAAGGGATTTTTCTGATTGCCAGATTGGAGTTGGGAAGGAATTTTTCCCTTAAATGAGGACAATTGGCTTCGACCTCATTGGGGGTTTTTTGCCTTCCTCTGGATTAACACCTTAGCACAATAGGCTGAACTGGATGGACGTCTTGTCTTTTTTCGGCCTTACAAACTATGAAACTATGAAACAATCTGATTCTCAGTATACAAGAACAGACTTTTCTTCTTCTGTACACATCATTCATATTCACATTCAAATTATAGGAAGTTTTTGCTGTTATTTCTGACGTATTCTTATTTTTGATAATACAGTGTTAGGGTACGTCCAGACGATGAGTAAAATTTACTTGTTGTAGTCACGTCGGATCCTACCATTGAAAACTGTTTCATGTGGATTTCACTTGGATTTTAGGTAATTTTTTTCTGGTGGATTAACAGTCAGAAAACGAGTCCCAATCATGTCTATGCATGTTTTGAATGCGGATCCATGTCCAAAACCTTTGTATGTCATGTCCATGTCCAAAACCCAATAGAATACAACGGAAAAATTAACACATTTTAAGATTTTTTTTAATCTTAAAAACAGACTGACGAAAAAACGCAGTGTATGAACTACAACACCTATTTCCTTTGAGGTTAATGGGGATGGCTTTACTTTAGGTTTTAGATGAATATTTCAAGTCAAATTTTGCGTGGATTCTGACTTGAAATACTCGTGTGTACATAGCCTAAAACAAACCCTTTTTAAAATAAGATATCAAGCTGTCCAAATAACAAATCAAGATTTTCAAATGATGTAGTTTTGTACTTGTATCATTCTAACCAAAAAAGTAAAATTGAAGCATACTGAATTCTATGGAATCCTGGATTAGGGAAATGATGTTGTCCTCCAACAGCAGCTCCGCAGTCTAAACATCGACTCATTTGCATAGGCAGACCACACTGAAAAAAAAAAATCACAGCACAAATGACAATATTTAGAAACTGAACAGCTGAATAAGAAACCTGACATTTAAAAATCTTCTGTCGGCTCTTCCGTCTGTTTACTACATAATTGCATTCTCCATATAATAACAATTTAGCAGCAACTTTCCTTAGAGCTCTGTATTCTTCTCTTATTTCATTCGAAAATGTGTGACTGAACTGATAACTTTGTGATAGTATTCCACTGAATAAAGTGTGGCAGGCACCTTCAAAATCTATAAATGCAGAGGTATTCATCCCTAGAAGCCTCATTTATTAACCACTTTCCGGCACAGACAATTTTGATCTTAATGACGGCTCCATTTTTCAAATCTGACATGTGTCACTTTCTGTGGGAATAAATTTTTAATGCTTTTATCTATCCATGTGATTCAAAGACTGTTTTTTTCGTGACATATTTTGCTTTAAGGTGTTTCATAGAAAAGGAAAACTAACTTTTTCCAATATATGTGATGAAATAATTAGTTGAAAGCTTTTCATTTTACCAAAGAACCTGAAAAAAGGTTTGCACATGCAAATTTGTTATGCAGTTTCTTCAAAGTACACCACTACCCTATATGTGGATGGAAACTGTTGTTTGGATGCATGGCAGGGCGTATAAGGGAGGGAGCGCTATTTAGCTTTTGGAAGACAAATTTTGTTGGGTGCTATGTGGCATTTGCAAAACCTCCGAAATACCAGAACAGATAGAACCTTGTAGAAGTTACCACATTTTGGATTCAACACCCCTCAGGGATCTCATCTAATGGCATAGAATGCATTTTGGATCCAAGGGAGTTTCAGAGTGCTTTTAGCATTGAACTATGAAAATAAAAAAACACAGCAATTCTGCCATATTTGGGGTTTTTTCATTTTTACAGCATTTACCTTGCAGTATAAGTGACATGATAACTTTACTATGCGTGTCAGTGCCATTACAAAGACATCAATTTGACATCTTTTTTTATGTCTTACTACTTTTATACAATAGAAATACATTTGTAAGAAATTGTGTTTTTATGTCTTCATATTCTGAGAGCCATAACTTTTTTGATTTTCTGCATACAAAGCTGCATCTGGACTTTTTTCTTTGCAGGATGAGTTGACATTTTGATATTATTTTGGGGGTCATATGTCTTTTGATTACATTTTATCAAGGATTTAGAAAGGTGGGATATACAAAATAGAGCAACCCTGGTAGTATTTTTTTATTTTTTATCTTTTACAGCTCTCACCTTGAAGTACAATTTACATGTTAATTTTACTCAGGAGGTTGCTATGATTACAGCGATAACAAATTTATATATTTTTGTATGTTTTACTGCTTTTGCACAATGAAAAAATACTTAAAAAAAGAAAACATGTTTTTGCATCGTAATGTTCGATCATTTTTTTTATTTTTCTGCACACACAGCTTGAGTTGACATTTTTATTTATATTTTGGAGAACACATGACATTTTGATAGCTTTGTAGTCCATTTTTTTTTCATTGAGGAGCATTTGTAATAAAGAAAGGGCAAATAAAATAAAGTTTGTTTAACTTTATTTTTTTTATTTATTTTTTTACTTTTGTATATTTTATTAACTTTTATTTTTTACTGTTCTCATAGAGGACTAGACTCTAGGACTGTCCTGCAATGTATTATAGTGCTGTCAATCACCATGTCAGGCCTCAACTCCATGCAAGGCGTGGCATAGGGCTTTTGACAGGTTTCAGGGCTATCATGTGAACCATTGACATTCCACGATAGCACAGCTGAGTGGCGATGAAGATTCATCTTCCTCTGTTAAATCCTTTAGATGCATGGTCACATCTAAAGCATCTAAGCGATTAATTAGTAGTTAACTCCGGGCCCGACCAGTAGCGCCGGACCATAGCTGTAATGTGCAGCTGATCATGCAGTCTCAGCTTTTGAGCCCACATGATGTTCATGATGTACTGGTACGTCAATTTGTGGGAACCCCTTTCTGACTATAATGTATTGGTAGCCAAATGTCGGGCACGGGTTAAAACTGTATAACAATAAAACTGTCTTTGCTGCCCATAGAAATCAATCAGAGCTCAGCTTTCATTTCCTTTATTGCTTTTGACAAATGAAAGCTGAGCTTTGATTGTTTTCTATGTGTAACAAAGATAGCTTTACTGTTTGACAATTTTTGCTAAATGAGGCTTATGCCTGGAGCATCTGTAGTAGCTTGCAGAGACTGCACAGCCTCAAACAATCTCTGCACTGAGGTGTGCTGCCTCCATTCACACCATTCTGCCATATGCAGGAGAGGTTAAGCATAGAAATACAGTTCTGTATTCAAATACAATGATGTTTAAAATATTTGATTGGAAAAAAGAAATCTAAGGGTACATCCACATGGAATATGTAAAATGCTGGTCAGATTATGTTAGAAGGTTTTGGGGTTCTGTCCACAATTTGCGGATTGGCCCATCCCCCATAACCATTGAATTGCACACCTTCCGCCCAAAACCGGGCGAAAGATTGTGCATGCTAAAATGTTTTTTGAAAAACCGGCTGCTGAAAAGCCACCTTAAAAACTGTTCCGTGTAGACTACGCAATGGGTTTTCTTTTAAAGTCTATGGGGGTGGTTTCTTGTCGGTTTCCAAGTCCTCAAACTGTCTGAAAATCCGACCAATAAACCATGCCTTGTGGACGAAACCTAAGATTAAAGAAAAATTAAGCCTGTTCTCTACTGAAACTGTATAAATTCTGCAGCATTATACTTTTATTTATTTTGTCTATTTAATATTTACAACAGTATTTGCATATATGTGTTTGTATGTATATATATATAAAATTTGTGTAGTTGAAAAGAAAAACTTACCTCACCAACAGTACAGTAGTGACCATTAGGACAAACTATGGGAAATGAAAAGCATGTTTATAGGCTTAAATTACTTTAACATAATTCTAAATACTTATAATCACTAATCATTGTGGGAAAGTCCATGTCACTATTACAGTTTAAAGTATGTCTGAAATTCTGCCAAATAAATTCCACTTACGGTACCACTGCAGATGTTCACGCATGGCAGTTCTAGCATAGACAATCAAGTCTTCCGGCATTGTTGGCAAATATGAGTTCTAAAATTTATGAAATATATAAGTAAATATTGTGACTGTTTCACTGAATGTAACAAAGGAACATCCAAACTAATATCTTGTAATACAATACCTGCATTTTGTTTGGAAAAAAAGATAAATTTTTTAGTGGTGAAAAAAGACGATTACTCCCATTCAGTAGTACAGCAGCCAGATGTGTGGCAAGTCCAAAAACAGTGACTTGTGAGCTACTGATACCAGGAACAACACGTAGCACTGGTCGGTTGTTGTTGAGCAACGTCTCCACAAACCGTCTACTGGTTCCTTCCTGGAGAACCTTGATGTTATTGATAAAATTTTTCACGCCTTTATGTTCCTGTTTTAGACACATAAGTGCATGTGTTTGACAAGTATCCTCAATATCAGACAGCTGCAGGTAGAGCAGCTTTTTCAGTTAGTTTAACAATATTAGAGACACACTTACAGGCACTGTCCCAGGATCTGGAATATTCCGGGCCCCATAATATGAGGTTATTTCTCGGAATATAGCAAGTAGTATAAAGACAGCCAGTTCATGGTTGGGGGTGTTACACTCCTTAGAAAACAAGAAGAAGATTACCTTCAAGCAATGCCACCGTCTTAGATTTCTGAAAGTTAACTGAGGCTAAGATGTTTACATACAGTATAAGTCCTAAAGGTGAAATTCATTGTTAACCAATAAACATGAATTATAAATATAGTAAACATTATTAGCACAAGACCCATCTTTTTCTGTTGCAATCTGCCGCATTACCATAAAGTGATATTTAATAATATAAGATTTTTCAAGTTATGGTTAATAGATTCATTAACCCAGAAAATGTTTCTGGTTTAAAGTCGGAAAGAATTTTTTTTCCAGGGAATGGAAGTGTCAAGGAATGGGAGTACAAGGGGGAATATCAAGGGCACAGGGGCACGCAAAAAGGTGGGCAGAGAATTAGATTCCACTGTCAATCTCAATTATGCCCAAGGGGAAAGACAATTTGTCTCGGACACACTACCAGGCCCCACCTCCTTCTGTGCAACGTGGGGATGACCAGAGATACACTATGCAACATCAGCTCACACTCAGCTCTCACTCAGCCTCTCTATAAGTACCACACATACCCCCACATGGTCCATACCCCCAGCATCACACACTGCCACCACCTTTTAAGACACAAGTGAAAGGACTCTACACTACAGATCTCATGGATCAGCAGCCACCTAACCTCTATGGAGATATTTGGGGTTCATTAGGGCAACAAGTAAAATTATTAAAGCTAAAAGATTTAATATAAAGGTACAGTGCTTAGTTACAAAAATGACAAAATATCAGACATATAAAAAACATGCACAGCAGTATATAAACAAAAGGGATAAAATACGAGAAAACAGACCTTTTCCAATAAGATCGGTTAAAGGAGTTGTCTCACTACAGGCTTTCAGCCTACCTCAGTGTGTCTGGCATCATAGGATTTTTGAATTCAGGGGCGTGCTTCTTGTCTGCCTCTTCTCCTCCCCCTTCTCCCTTCCCCTCAGCACACAGACAGCTCTCCTCCTCTGACTGCAGTAACTTCTATACAGCAGGGGGAGGGCAAGGGGGTTTGCTGCCAGAGTTAACCGTGTGTGTGCCTGCCTAAGTCTGCTGCTGGCTGCTCACTGCTGGATCAGCTGCACTGCTGTGGCTGAGCTCTTGCTGCTCCTCATCACAGAGTCAGGAGACAGCAGGGAGAGGGCTGATCTATGAGTGGCTATGGTGCCAGAGGTATGTTAAGCTGTGTATGCTAATAGCAGAGCAGGGGGGAATGTAATTGTTCCTATACCCCCTGCTTAGCATACAAATCTCCACGGACATCTCAAGCAACAACAAACAAACCCTGTCAGAACAGACACAGGGCAGCTGTGAAGTGTGTTACTATAATCACCATGTGTCACTAATACAGCAGAGCAGGGAGGGATATGAACCGTTCACATGCCCCTCTGATCTGTTCTATTAGTATAGTTAAAGCTCCACAGACACATCATGATTATAGTAACACACTTCATTGCTGTCACATCCTACTGACCACAGATCAGCCTCATCTCTGCTCTCCTCAATCTGTGTAGCGAGCAGGAGGGACCAGGCACACACAGGGTTAATCCTGGCAGCACAGCTACACAGATGCCAGGAGTAGAGCCCTCCCTCTCCCCCTCCCTCCCCTACAGAAGCATCACAAGTAGACTCACTGTGCGGGAGGGGCTCTTTGCTCCGACCTGTATTGAGAAGCTGATGAGTCACCAGCACTGACACCCAGTGAGATAAAAATCAACAGGTCAGTGGCTATAGTGATTTGAGGAGCTGATACACTCCTACTACCAGGGATAACTCAAAATCAGTAGGACATTTGTAATGAACATATACTGCAAAGCTGCTTGTTTTTTAAAGATCTTTTAATTAAAACCCAATCATTGTAGCGAGACAACCCCTTTAAAAATCTGGCTGAGGAGTGCAGCTGAAGACATGGACAGACCTACACTTGGTGGTAACTCCTGGCTCTGACCCTGGTCTCTGACATCCCAAGGTGATTTAAGGAAACTCCAAAAAACTCCCAGCTCCTGCTTCTGCTTAGGTCAAATAAGCGAATGGCTAATTACATGCAGGGGACACTAAGAAAGTCATAATTCCAGCTTCTGTCCTTACTCTTCATGGGAGTCTTGTAGCCAGATATGACTGTCAAGTTGCCAAGTATGAATTTACCAGCCCAGGCATACCAAATATGAATGTGACAAACATCTAAACAAGATGAAAGGCATGACAGAATTTATGAAGGTATCCTTTGTATCCTTCAAGTAAGGATAAAGCAGTGTAGTGGTATTTTGGTAAACATTCCTGTTGGTAAAGTGGGTGTTGTTGGTGATCTGAGTAAGTCAAAATATAATAGTGATGATTTTGACATACTTTGTACTAATGCTCATGATTTAGGCAACAAACTCTGTGAGCTAATGGGTATCACATCTAGGAATTATTTGCATCTGATTGCGATACTGAACATGTAGTTCAAGAATTCTAACGACGTGGAATTACCAGTACCTGAACTCATACTGTACAGCTAAAACAAGGTCAAATGATTTTGAGGCAGAGAAGCCATTTATGTAAGGAATAATCTGAACTCAACACAAACCCAAAATATACAGAAAGAGCTAGAAGTTCTGGGTTTGTATGCAAACTAATCTGCACAGGTATCTGTACTTAGAACTGGTGTAGTATACAGACCCCCAGGACTTAATAAAGAATATGGTTGATGCTGGTTGATTAAACTACTCAATGGGGCTCCATGCTCCCTAAACACTGCTATGACATACTAAAACATCATGGTGGGTTAAGGTTTTTAAATAAGGTTCAGGAGGGAAGTGTTTTCAATAAACACAAGAACAAGAGGTCACATTCTGAAATTTGCCTCTGATCTTCCCTTCAGCTATGTCAAAAAAAATCTATATTACTAAAAGAATAGTAGAAGCTTGGAACTAAATTTCCATCAGATATGTTTGTGCAATCAGCAGTAAGTAGATGTAAACCTGACTGGGATAAAATCTATTCATTTAAAGTTAAAATGCAAAGAAGATAGTATAAGTGCCAACTGAATAGGGCAAGTGGTCTTTTTCTACTGTCAGTCTTATATTTCTATGTTTCTAAAAGAGCTATATTTTAGAAAATGTCAGTAATGTTTTTATAACTAACTAACATTTTCCATGTGTAAGTAAGAAGCTGAATGATGGACGGACAGTAGATATTAGTTACCTCTATGGCTTTTACGATCCTTTCTTCCTTGCCTTCCATAATAGCGCTTCCAATGCCATCTCTTACAACTTTGTAGCTGTTGCCACATGCCAGGAAATGATCAATACGACTTGTTTGAGAGTCCTGCATCAAGAACAAAAGGTCAGAGTAGTTTAATATACTAACCTGTTCATAACAAACTGTTTTAGATCAACTGAATAATCTATGTAATATCTAGGGCCAGATTATAATTAGAGATGGGCGAATTGATTCTAACGAAGTGGAATTTGTTTAGAATTTCAGGAAAACTTTGGTTCTGAACGAAGTCGAAGTTTGGGGGACTTTGGGTGAACGAAGTGTGCTTTTGATTGATAAAATGGCTGCGAGCACATGGCGTTACATGGGGCAAAGAACTCTGGGAGGAAGAAGGGCATAGCCTACATGACATGTGCAGAGATGAAGCCAATCAGAGACCGGCGGGATTCTGTGACGTCACCGCACTATATAAGTCCGGGCGCGACGCTGGGAGCTCATACCGCTCCCACTGTACTGATTAGGTAAGGTGCTGCCACGGCTGCTAATGAGATCTCTTACTAAAGAACTCATTTTTATACAACGATTTTTGGGGGGTGTCACAGCTTGTCTCAGAGACTGCTTCTCTTAACGTTCTAATTCTGATTTTGTGGGGTATTGGAACTGAAGTCCAGTGTGCGTCCAATGCAGCTGCATATACATTTTAATGCTATCTGCTCACAGCACATTGAATATCCAAGGGTGATCTAAGCCTGTTCCTGTTGTATTCATTTAAAGAAACAGCGTTTTTACAATCCAAATACCATCTTTCAATTTTTGGTGGGTGTTTTCAATTCTTTTTAGCCGTGCAACAATTTAAAATTTTCCATGGGTGTTAAAGAAAATTAAGCGTATGTTTGTTCTGCTGTTGTGGTGACTAAAAGAAACCGTCTTTTTCACCGCCAAAAAATACATTTTTCCTGTAGCATAATTCATAACCGAAGGTTAATTACATGTTTTTCTCTTGCTGTGTACCGTAAAATACACACCATTGTAACACTCTACAAAGCTGGTATTGTTGGTTGCTCAATTATTTTGCGCAATTTACATCCAGGGGTTAATTAAGCGTAGTTCTGCTGTTGTGGTGACTAAAAGAAGCCTTCTTTTTCACCCCCAAAAAATAAATTTTTCCTGTAGCATAATTCATAACCGAAGGTTAATTACAAGTTTTTCTCTTACCGTAAAATACCGTAAAATACACGCCATTGTAACACGCTACAAAGCTGTCATTGTGCCACTGCCTGACCTCATGCTGCTACTGCCGTGACCACCACACTGTGTCATTGTGCCACTCTGTGGCCTACTCCTATTTTGCCACCTCCTGAATGTCATTGTGCCACTGCCTGACCTCATGCTGCTGCTGCCATGACCTCCACACTGTGTCATTGTGCCACTCTGTGGCCTACTCCAGTTGTTGCCACTTCCAGAATGTCATTGTGCCACTGTTTGACCTCATGCTGCTGCTGCCGTGACCTCCACACTGTGTCATTGTGCCACTCTGTGGCCTACTCCTGTTTTTGCCATCTCCAGAATGTCATTGTGCCACTGTCTGACCTCATGCTGCTGCTGCCGTGACCTCCACACTGTGTCATTGTGCCACTCTGTGGCCTACTCCTGTTTTTGCCACCTCCAGAATGTTATTGTGCCACTCTCTGACCTCATGCTGCTGTGGCTGCCGCCGTCACCTCCACACTCTGTCACTGATGTTGCCACCTGAGCTCTCAGCTTGTTTTTTTCCAACTTTTGCTGCCATGACTTTATCAGGCTACATTCCCGCTTCAGTTTTTTGGTCAGTTTTACCCTCTTAGGTGCCCAGGGAATTTTATAGTGAAGCGATTCTAAGAGCGGCGGCAGTCATGTGCGTGTCATACTAAAACAAAACATTGTATGAAGACCAAACCAAGCTCCCTCTGCATATTTAAGCATGGCACAACGTTCTACAGCACCCTGCAGGCTCTGTGCAGCCTGGAAATAGCTGTTTTTTTAACGCGATTCGTCCCAAAGTAATTCGGAAGTCACTGAATCGAATTTTTAAGAAATTCGCCCATCTCTAATTATAATCAGAGCACAGGGAGTATGTGCTCTTGAGCCTACACCAACTGAAGAATCTGTGAGGTTGCTTATAAAATCCATAAATATGCCTAACTCATTTTTTCGTCTTAGCGGAAAAATCTCAGGTCCTTTACGCATGGCAAGGAAAATCCTTAATATACTTGAACAGGAAATGTGTATTTTTATAAGGGGTTGAGAGTAAAGTCTGTCTGGTATTCCTAGTGTGTATATTGCAGCGTGACTGATTAAAGGGGTTTTCTCACCAAAATGATTAGCTTTAAATATGTAGGAAAAGGTAAAGGTAAGAGTATTACCTTACATTGCTATTTTGATTTTGCTTTGTTCAGGAGATAAAGGAGATTTTATCTACTGCTAGTGTACACAGGTTTATATTGGTCACTGACTACCTCCCTCAGCTCTGATTACTCCAAGCAGCCTCCTAGGACCATGTGAGTCACTCCATGCTGAGTGTTATCAGAAGCACAGGAGCTTGTTTATTTAAATTAATAACATGTTTTAAATCTGTAGAGCTCTGTAGTCTTATACACTAAAGTCAATAAACCTCCAGCAGTCATGTCACTGTAACATGCTCAGCTAGGAATAGAAGAGCTGATATGCTAATCACGTCTATACAAACAACCATAGCCTGAGCAGAAAGTGTGGGTCTGAAGTTGTCTATGAATCTGTAAAACGGCATAGTGAGACACCTCTTTAAGGAAGAGAAAAGAGGTTCCCTTCCCAGGTCAAAACTATATTATTATTTTTTTGGTTATTTAATGGGGTTTTCTCACTGCACCATTTCACAGAATTTTAGCAGTTTTGCGCTTACTCTGCCTCCTCAGACTGTGGGTAGTTCTACAGCAGTGATTAGCATATTCAACCTCTAGTCAGCCATTAATCTGACAGTGTATAGACCATGTTATTTCTAACAAGATAACAGATAAAGCCATGATTTTTATTCCTCACAGCATATGTACCTTTTGCTTAGAGAAGCTAATCTTGTTAGCTATAATTATTTGCTTTGATCTCGGTCCATCAGTGACATTGCTCTCAGCTAATCGGATAACAGAGGTCCACCTGGTATGCAGGTAACCATAGAAACCTGACGTGTCTTGGTGATGTCAGTAAATTTGATAAGTCATCGCTGAAGCAGAGTATACAAAGACCAGAAGGAGGACCAGGGAAATGTCAGTACAAGAGTAACATGGGATTTCAAAGCAATTTTTTTTATTGTTCATTAAACCTACATTCAGTTTTTTATCAATATGACATTAGACTGACTGAACTGACTGTCCACCTCTATAGTCTATTTTTATTGTAAAATAAAAAAATGAAGCAACTTTACAAATATTCTCAATGAAAAATCTTATTATGTGTGTCCTATGCAAACCACAAACATAAAGGGAAACAAAGTATGATTGCAGAATCAGAGGGCACTGTATTTAGTTAGTACCTGTAATTACAATAGGTCTGCACAATAGCTGTAGATACAAATCTGAAGGAGACCAACTGTAAGTGACAGCCAAGTTCCTGCTGGACCACGGCATCAAAGGGGTTTGAAGGAGGGATGGGGCTCCATCTGTCCTCCAGCTGTCCTAACAGCCAGCACCCCATAATCACATTGCAGGGAGCCAATAGTCGTCATGAAAGCTAGAGGCTAAGCAAAAGCCTATGGTCTGTCTGTGACATAAATCTGTTTGGCCCTGCCCAGAGGCAGGTTCTGGCAGGCTTATTAACAGCTACACATTACATTGAAATATAGTCACACTCAGTTGGTATCCATATTGACCAACAAATAACGTTAACTTGTCATTTATACTGCATGGTGAGTGCTGTAACAAAAAAACCTCTCAGAATTGCTGTATTTTGCTCAACCTGCCTCCCAAAATCTAGAATAAAAAATGATAAAAGAATTATATAACCCAAAATGCTACCAATGAAAATATTAACTCATCCCGCAAAAAACAAGCCATAATCCAGCTCAGTTTACAGAACAATAAAAAAGTTATGGTTCTCAGATCCCTATTGTGCAAAAATAAAAGCTATATAAATGTGATATTGTTGTAATTGTACTAACCCATGTAGTAAAGTGAACTTAAAGTTATTTATGCTACATGGTGAACGTTGTTAAGAGAAAACCTAAAATATAAAATAACAAAATGTTTTCAATTTCACTACCCAATCCTAAAAGAAGACTATGAAACACCTGTGTACCCCTAGATAAATTCACTTTCACCAGAGGGGTCAATTTAATTACTACACACATATATGCATTCTTTGAAAGAAGTAGTTTATAAAATTAGATTTCTTTTAGGGGTGTTCATAATAAAAATGGGACCTCAAACTCCAGTAGGTGCTGCTTTAATTCTGAGGCTTGTGGTTGAGTCAAATAGCCCACTAGGACAACATATGTGAGATTTCTTAAAACAACAGAATGAGGGAAATCAGTGTTGAGTTATGTAGCTCTTTCACTTTGCATTGATTCCTGTAAAACACCTAAACTTACTAAAATACTGTTTTCAAAACATCTAGAGGTGCAGTTTTTCAAACTGGGCCATTTATTGGTAATGTCTAACACACAGACCCCTCAAATTGACTTCAGAACTGAATTGGTCATTAAAAAATCTGTGTTGCAAATTTTCTGAAAATGTAAAAAAAAATTGTTACTAAACTAATACGCTTCCTAACGATCTAAAAAAAAGATATTTATAAAAGGATGCCAACAGAGTAGAAATATGGAAAATGCTAATAATTACCTGTTTTGTGTGGTTTGACTATGTCTTAGATGCAAAAAAAAAAAATCAAACTTTAAAAATAACATATTCTTTAAAATTTTTGCAAAATGTTATTTTTTTTTCACAAATAAACACACACTTTAATGACCAAAATTGATCACTAATGCTAAACACAGACAAAAGAAAAATAAGTTGTCTCGGGAGATTAAAAAGAAAATTATAGACAAACATGTTAAGGGTAAATGCTATAAGACCAACTTCAAACTGCTCCAGTTACTATAGATGCATATACTATTCAGAAGCTTAAGGTCTATGGGACTGCATCCAACCTCCCTGGATGTGGCCACAAGAGTAAAATTGGGGACAAATTGAAGGGATGGATGTATGAATGGTAACCAAAGAGCCCAGAACAACTTCCAAAGAAATAAGAGGTGAGCTCCAAATTCAAAGTACATCAGTGTTAGATTGGACCATTCCTTACTGTTTTTGCCAAAGTGGGCTTAATGGAAGACGACCAAGGTAGAAACCAATGTTGAAAGCAAATCATAAAAAAGCAAGACTGGAATTCGCCAAAATGCATAATCATAAGCCACAAAGCCCTTTGAACAGATGGGACAAAACTAGAGCATTTTGACAAATCACACAAGCTCTATGTTCTCAGACACAAAAATGTAACATAAAAAGAAAAAAACATTGTACCTACTGTGGAACATGGAGGTGACTCAGTTATGTTTTAGGGCTGCTTTGCTGCATGTAGCGCAGGTTGCTTGAATCTGTGAAGCTGACAATGAAATCTCAAGACTGTCTAGGCATTCTAAAACAAAATGTGCTGCCCGCTGTCAGAAAGCTTGGTCTGAGTTGCAGGTCATGAGTCTTTCAACAGCATAATGACCCAAACACTCAGCTAACATCAAAGAATAGCTAAGAGCAAAGCATTGGACTATTCTGAAGGGGCCTTCCATAAGCATTTATCCAAATCTAATAGACCATTATCACACACATTTTAAAAAAGGTGGTGTTCCACCAGATTTGATAATAGAAAAGGAGTTATTCTTTCACAATTAGAAAGGGATAAATTTATGAGACAAATTGAGAGGTCAGAAATCAAGTTTTTTAAAAAAGTGTGTTATAGAGGTTAAGTGTTGTATATAATAAAAGTTAAGTTTTAGTGCTTTATAGACTGAGAACTGATAGAGTTTAAGTTTGCCTATGGCAAAATAGTAAATATAGTTATTAAAAGTCACTCTTTGTTCTCTTACTAGATTCCCATATTTTTGAGACTACTTGACAAGTTGGAGCTGTTTGCTCATGAGGACTGGGCCAAATACCTGTGTACAGGTAAAGAAGTCTCATTGAGAGTTAAAGAAATTTGCAGTAATTGCCTCAAAATATTGTGCAGCAAAATATTAAGCTAAGGGTACCATCATATTCTTTTTTTAATTTTTCGGTTAATCCACAACTCAAAAGCAATGTCTGATTTCCATTAGTTGATTTTCAGTAAATATAAATATACTATTACTTTTGTCAGTTACAATCTAGTTCAGTGAGCATTGTGAGCTTTTTATTTCTTTAACACTTTCTGAATACAGTTTTGGACCAAAAGACGGAGTCCCATTTTTCAGATCTGACACAATTTTTATACTTTTACGTATCCATGTGATTCAGATTGTTTTCTTGTGACACATTGTGCTTTAGGTAAGTAATAAAATTTTGTCCATACTACCCTTGTTTATTTGTGAAAAATATCACAATGTTTTGAAAATTTGGAAAAATTATCAATTTTCAAAGTGGGCTCCAATGGAGACAGGGGGAGCCCCCTCCCTCTGTATTTCCCTTAGCTGTCGCGATTGGCCGCGGCAGCTAAGGAGTTGATCGGTGGTGAGCATAGAAAACTTAGCTCGTTGCCGATGGCGCAAGGAGTCAGCTGTAATATACAGCTGAATTCATGCGCAGATCTTTTCTGCTGTGTTCATGAGCCAGCACGATCTGTACTGGTACGTCCTATTGCAGTAAAAAACATGCAAACAGTACGCACCACTACTTTACATGTGAAGGGGTTAATGGAAAGTTACAAACAATTATATCCATGTGTGTATTCCCACATAAAGTGACACATGTAAACCTGGCTGTGATGTTAAAGGGTTAATAAACACTGTTTGCAAAGTTGCTTCAGGTTTATTTTAGTTGCATACAAATGATGAAACATATCCTTTAAGTAGGTGCTGTCATTAAAAGAGATTGCATATTATTGCTGGGTAGACCCATGAATTGATTCATTTACCTTATTCTGTAATACTTCAGGGAAAAGCCACCCAAATTCAGGATTTTTAAAATACCTCTGGACAGTGTCCATACCATCCAAATTTGCCAGCTTTCGAATTAAATAAACTTTGTGCCAATCATTGCCAGACAACGAGCAGAACTTCCTCACACACTGCAAGTAATTCTCATTTGCAACCCCTGAAATGCAATACGTGTTTAGTAATTGTCTTGGGAAAAAAAACATCCAGGATTGTGAGTTGTAAAAGCAGCTATGCATGACAACAACATTTTTTAGAGATAAAAATGACACAAAGCAGTCAAATCAATCATTAATGCTGTATGAAGAAACCGTTGCTTGATAGGTTTTAATTATTACAAATGTAATACAAAATACCTAATACAATTTTATTAACATTCAAGAAGTATTTCTAGTTGTATCCAGGGCCATGGAGTCGGAGTCGTGGAGCCGAGTTGGTGCCTATTTTGCATAAAATGGACTGACTCCAACTCCCAAAATATATAAGTTGGTCCAGTTAGTTTGATGCAGTGTAAAGAGCAAAAGGAATTGGGTCCGGCCAGTGCTACTGCTCCCATATATTCAGGCTTATCACATGAGGAGTGTAATTGATGACATGGAGCATGCAAAGCGCTGCCCCAGGGGAAAAGATTCTGCTCCCATGGCAAACAGATTTCAGCAAGATTTTTCACCTGCTTTCAAAGAAGTAGAGTTCAACCATTCATCAAAACTGACTGTGGCTGAGTCAATTCCTTTAGAGCCTGACATTGTTAAAAATGTTGCCTCTGTGGTCACGGATTTGCACCCAACCCAAGTTAGTGTAGAGTGGCCATTCTCTAGCCTGGAAATAATGAGATCAGATGTGAGGTCATGTATGCAGGATATGATGGAGGCAATACCATTTCTCAAAACAAATTCAGATACTTCACAAATGTTCCTGCAGTGTTTTGCATATTTACAATTTTTTGGGTGTTTTAAAGTCATATCCAATAACTACATTTTACACTGACAAGAAAAATGGTAACAATGTTTTGAACTTGTGACTTTCAGGCTCCATATCTCACCATCCACTACAGCTTTGTACATGAGGCTACTGTTAGGAATCATCCTTTTGTCTTTATCCTCCATCTTGTATCTGCCTTCCATTTTGTGTATTCACTTATATAAAGGCATATTAGTCTACAATATTAGAAGTGTAGAGATGAGAGATATCTCCTATTACACTTGGAATGTGCAGACATTACGAATTCTCTCTTATCTATATGGGGCCCCCAGAGAAACAAAGAAAGAAATGTCCAGTGTTTCATATCTCATGTGAGCCCCTTAAGAAAGACATGAATGTCTAATAAATATCTCACTGTGGGCGCCTTGAAGACAATGTCTAGGTTTATGAAAAGAACTAGTATAGTTTGTTATCTTGTCTACTAGTTTTAAGATAAGACTAATTGGTATACTTCACAAATTTATGTTCTTCTATACCTGGTATGACACTAATTGAAAACTACTAATTTATGATCTCTGGGCATGAAGCCAGAAAAAAGGTTTATAACTCAATGCATTGGAAATAAACTGGCAGAACTCATTCAGACATACAACTGTGTGTATGTGTGTTTGTTTTGTTCTATTCAGGCCTGAATATACACCAATTTGGAGCTCTGCAAACATACCATAAAGGGAACCATTGAATATCCCTATAACTACTGTAATTTTATATACAGTCATCTTACCTATCTTATACATAAATTTGACTTGCAAGTATTTAGCATCTGCTTAGTACTGCAGATTCTTTCCTGTAACTGCATTGTTACTGTTTTGCTCCTAAAAATCAAAATTTTTATTTTTACTATTTGGTTACTATTTGGGAAATCCACCTTCGGTTTTCAATACTGCCTAAATCCTTCTGGGCTCTGATTTAGATTCAAGCATATCTTGACCAAAATCTGATCCCAGGTCTCATCTACACATTACCAATGTTGGTGCAGAGTGGACTTGGATACAAATACAGCTTTTTCTTCAACTCTACACACAAGTGTTCAAAAGATCAAAACATTGTTACCCTTTTGCTTGTCAGTGTCTGTTCTACCTAAATAGCTTGTTTGTTGCATCATAAGGTGATAAACAGCCTGATGTTACCATTTTACTACAGTAAAGTTATCACTTAAACATGCACCGTGTATGAGGGAGTCGAAGTCGGGAGTCGGAGGTTTGGGAAATTGAGGAGTCGGAGTCGGGGCTTCGGCTTGCTGACTCCACAGCCCTGGTTGTATCTATAGTTGTTTGAATTGGTAAAAGAGGTTTTCAGGTTTAATATCAGTAGAAGTTCCACAAATATATAATGAAACCTTAAAGGGGTTTTCTCACCATGTAGTTGCACAGAGCAACAGCTTAGAGCAATGATAGATAAGAGAGAGCAGGGATAGGTGGAGAGAGAGGGTCATAACGAGAGAAACTTGTGTGCTCTAAGAGAAGATAAATCTTCTTTATCTCCTGACAAAGAAAAATCAACAAAGCAGTGTATTTAGAAAAAGTCTTTAATTACCTGTCCCTATCTGTTAAAAGTCAATCATTGTAGTGAGAAAACTTCTTTAATGTCTACTTGCCGTCAGTGAATATGTAGACCATTTATGTTTATATTCAGAGGCTACAATCCTGTGCTGATCATATTCACAAGATACACTTTTAGATTTATCCTTTTAATGAAAATAAAGAGGTTTCATTCTACTAACCACAGTCCTGCAAGGGTAAGGAATCATAAAACTTACACATTATATTATACATTAAATAAGGCTTATGTATTTATAACCTCATTTATTTAAAACCTAACACTGGGTCAAGACCTGGTAAATAATATCCAAATCATAACCACTACATGCAGATTTTGTTACAAATTGTAGAATGTGCTGAATGAGCACACTTTTTTTAAAAAAAAAATCTGCACTCAAGCAGTGAGAAGGAAAGGCAGAATAGGAACTCCCATTTTAAAGATCATGGGTCCCACACAGCGATCAGACATTTATTACCTATCCTGTCGATGATTTTTCAGTTGTGAGAAAACCCCTTTAAAGATCAAAACAATTTGGTCAAGGTTTTTGTTGTAGCACTTGATAATGTGGCTTTATCCATGTTTATGAATATAACATTTCCAATTTTACCTGTGGATTTGACAGACAATAATTCTGCTGCTGTGTTAAGGGCCAGCCTTACTCTTGCCACATCCTGAAGATTTTGTATAGTCGTATTATCTTGCTTTCCGATGCCATCTATACACTGTTCTAGGAAAGATCCTTCATCTTTAAAATACTTTTCTTTGTCTGCAGGAGCACATTGGATTCTTTGTTCTTTCTCAAACAATGAGTCCTGTAAGAATAGAATCATAATTCATTATTATTTTACAGTTTGTTTATTCACTAGTAAGAGGTAACAGATATAGCATTCTAACAGTTGATAAAGATAATTGATAAGGTACTTGATAAAGGTTTGCAATGAAACAAGATGTTGCGTGACTCATACTGTCGACACCCTATGCCCCATAGGACAACACCAATAACACCACATTATCCTTTCTGGAATAATACAAGCTAAGACTTAAATAGGGAGATTTACTCACTGCTGATTGAGCACTACCAGTACCTATCCTTGGGATACTACACAGGTCTCTAAATCAGACTTTGTGGGGCTATACGTGGGGCTTCCTAAATTGGGCCCTTTCCACCGAGCACCAACACTACTTGAATGCGATCCCATTTCTTTTTTGTTTATGATTTACTATTTTTCTACTTTTTCACTTTGGGCGACATGTCAGAAAAGTGGCGCTTCCACGCCAGTTTTAAGACGTATTAAATGAGTGCATAATGCGCCTGAAGAAATAAACGTGTCAAAAATCTGGCATATGATATGCCTTATATAGCATATTTAATGCGCCTAATTTAGGCGTATACCAAACAAAAAGGCGCATTGCATTTCATTGCTAGCATATGTGATGCACCTCCTTTAGGCGCATTCAAAAGTGTCAAATGCGCCTAGTTTTGGTGTATGACAGTTCTTTTATATAGAGAATATGGCATCACCAGTTTTTTGGTGCAAAATACACCAAAAAAATGGTGCAGCCCTAATGGAACATATCGCCCTTTTTGTTTAACTTGTTCCCATAGGGACTTGTATCAGTGATCTTTAGATAACTGTTACAGTGGAGAGCAGTACATAGCATAACTGGTATCTATGGTCACTGTCAATCACTATGCCCACTCCCGGGCATAGTGACATCACAGGCAGCCTAAAAGCCTTTGTTAGGCTTGCAGTCTGCTAAGGAAGCCATCAGCAGCTGCGATCACATTGCGTAAGTGCCAATTAAGACAGAAGAAGCTCCCTCCCTCTGTCTTCCTCTAAGCTGCTTGCAGCACCTAAGGGGTTAATCACCCGTGGCCGGAGTGAGCTCTGGTCATAGGTAACACAGCATGGGGTCAGCTGTAAAATATAGCTGGTCCCATGCTGCGATTCTGCGGGCCCCGCTTGATATGTTTTGAGAATGTAGGTACCCAGCATCAGCCTGGACTTGCAATCTGCACAACTGGTGAATCTTCTGGTGGGCCCCGAGTTCCGGCCCATGTTTTCAACTGTATGTGCATCTGTGGGACAGGCATACAGTTTAAAACTACAGTAGGGCGAGGAGTCATTTGCTCCCAGACCTGCCGCATACTTCTGTGGATGCCAGGAGCATCTGGAGGGAGCTATATTCCTACCTACTGAGGGACTTATGTACCTTCCTACCTAATGGGTGAGCTATATACCTACAGAGGGGCCTATGTACCTATCTACCTACTAGGGGACCTATACGTACCTTCCCTCTGGGGAAGCCTTATATACTAACCTACTTACTAAGGAGGTCTACTGTATATACCTTTCTACTTACTTGGGGGCTAAGTACCTACATACCGTGCTGCTTTCTACCGAATTTCCTACTTAATGAGGGGTCTATATTCCTGCCTACCTACTGGGGGCCTATTTAACTATCTACCTACAAGGGGGCTACATGTGTACCTACTGGGGGGCCTATATACAGTTGAAACCAGAAGTTTACATACACTATAAAGACATATATTCATGTTTTTCTCACTATCTGACATAAAATGAGAATAAACCTTACCCATTTTAGGTCAAATAGGATTACCAAAATTATTTATATTTGCCAAATGCCAGGACAATGAGAGAGAGAGAGAATTTTAAAGTGTTTTTAAGTCAAAAGTTTGCATACACTAGGATTACTATGACTTTAAACAATTTGGGATTGCCATATGATCATGTAATGTCTTTGGAAGCTTTTGAGAGGTTTGTTGGCAACATCTGAGTTAATTAGAAACACACCTTTGGATCTATTTTTTAAGCACACCAGAAACACACTGCTTCTGTGTGTAACATCATGGGAAAGTCTAAAGAAATCAGTCAGGATATCAGGAAGAGAATTGGGTGCAAGTTCCAGATACGTTCAGGTGCCTCATTCACCTGTACAAACAATTATACCCAAGTACAAACAAGATTGGAATGTCCAACCATTATACCGCTCAGGAAGGAGACAGGTTCTGTGTCTCAGAGATGAACGTGCTTTGGTCCGACGTGTATATCAACCCAAGAATAAAAGCAAAAGACCTTGTGAAGATGCTGGCGGAAGCCGGTAAGATTGTGTCATTATCCACAGTAAAACTAGTACTGTATCAACATGGACTGAGAGACCACTCTTCCAGGAAGAAGCCATTACTCATAAACATATAAATGTCAGATTAATGTTTGAAAATGTACACAGGAACAAAGACCTACATTTTTAGACCATGTCCTGTGGTCTGACTAAACTAAAATTTAACTGTTTGGCCATAATGACCATCGCTATGTATGGAGGAAAAAGGGAGACGCTTGGAGGCCGAGAACACCATCCCAACTGTGAAACACGAGGGTGGCAGCATCATGTTGTGTGGTTGTTTTGCTGCAGGAGGGATTGGTGCACTTCACAAAATAGACGGCATCACGAGGAAAGAAGATTATGTGGCAATACTGGAGTAACATCTAAAGACATCAGTCAGGAAGTTAAAGCTTGGGCAGAAATGGGTCTTCCAAATGGACAATGACCTGAAGCATACTGCCAAACTGGTTACAAAGTGACTTAAGGATAACCAACTCATTGTTATGGAGTGGCCATCACAAAGCCGTGATCTCAATCCTTTTGAAAATGTATAGGCAAAGCTGAAAAGGCAGGTGCGAGCAAGGCGGCCTACAAACATGGCTCAGATACACCAGTTCTTTCAGGAGGAATGGGCCAAAATTCCTACAAACTATTGTGAGAAGCTTGTGGAAGGATATCCAAAACATTTGGCCCAAGTCATAGAGTTTAAAGGCAATTCTACCAAATAATTTTGTATGTAAACTTTTGACTTTGCAGAAAGTATTAAAAATGTAAATATAAATAATTTTAATACTCCTAATTGACCTAAAACAGGTAAGGTTTATTCTAATTTTATGTCAGATAGTGAGAAAAACATGCATATGTGTCTTTTTATATAGTGTATGTAAATTTCTGGTTTCAACTGTGAATATATATATATCTCTATATATATATATATATTATATATATATAATATATAATATATATATATATATAAAATATATAATATATATATATGAGTAGGTAGGAATATAGGCCCATCATAAAGTAGGTAGTTAAAAAGCACCATGGAATGTAGGTATTTAGCTATATTTAGGTATATGCCCCCTTAGTAGGTAGGTTAGTATGTAAGACTTTCCCACTAGGAAGGTAGGTGGGACCTATATAACTATCTTCCTATTCAATGGGAGGCCTATATACCTATTTAATGAAGGGCTTATATACTTATTTTGGGGAGCTATATACCTACCTACCTAAGTAATGCGGGACCTTTATACCTACCTACTGGGGGACCTATATAACTACCTAACTACATAATGGGAGGCCTATATACCTAGTGCTTACTGGGAGGGTTTGTACCTACCAACTTAACATGGCGGCATTATACCCGTCTGCTTACAGGGGGCTATATACATAACTACCTATCTGGGGGGGCTATATATTTACCTACCTACTGGGGGACTTGCATGGCTACCTTTCTACTTAATTAGGGGATAGACCTACTTAATGAAGAGTATAATATACCTACCTACCAACTTAAGGGGGTTGGCTACATACCCACCAGCCTAATTGGGGTCTATCTATACGCCTACCTATTTTTTATTTGGGCGGGAGTGTCTACATATTAATGGGGACAAAAAACAAGACATATGAAGTGCATAAATAGGAGCCCCTTTGCAGTCCATGGGTACTTTTACTGTTAGGGGCACCAGGGGGTCATTATTGCCATTTGGGGTGCTATCGATGGGAAATTTGGTCAGAGGTAGGAATAGGTAAAGACGTGCTTGAAGAGGGAGAAGTTTAAGATGTTTGTCTGGTAAATTCTGCAGAGACCAGTCATAGCCAGGAGAAGCCATCATGGCAGTCATGTACACTTGTTCTTTATCGTAAAAACAAATGCACCACTGTCTCTGACCCTGTGATTAGGAGGTTCTAAGCTCCACTTTTACTCTCCTACTCCAGTCCTGCCCTGCCCAGCATGCATGACACCTGACTGCTCCAGATCCAGCAAAACAGTCCTGGATTTCATAAGACACATACTGTACAGTGGAAAACTGTGGCAGGGACGAGAGTAATTAGAGAAGTCTACAGGAACTCAGGAGAACTGGAGGTGCAGCCCAATGCAAGAAGTATAATGACATCACTATGCTGCCTGTGCCAGACAGTAGCCAGAAGAACCAATGACTTGGCAAGGCAATAGGGAGAGGTGAGTTTAATGTTATATTTTAATTATCTGAAAGGGGGCACTGCTAAAGATGGGGGTTGATGAACTAACTTACCTAATTAGGAGGGGCTATCTACTTAATGGGGGCAGGGCTATTTTAATCCTAGGGTTGCAGGTGCACTAGAAACCCTTCTGGCTCATCAGTTGATCTACAGTTCACTCCTCCCACACGATACAGGGAATAAGGAGCCTTTGTAGTCAATGGAAGCCTCTCCTCTTACATAATGATTTGTTAGGAGCTGTAATAGTCGTTGTTTAGTAATTTCTGACAACTACCTGGGGGCAAGCTGTGGATGCTGCTGCTGATAATTCACAGACAAATACCATTCCTTAGAGCTGCACCTCCCTTTCCTGTACACAGTACAAGAGAGACATGTCAGTGTATTGGAGAAGATGTCTAATGAGCAACTGGCCCAAAGTCACAGGAAAGGAGACTTAAAGGGGGACATGTCTGAAAACTGTCTTGGTCTAAGACTTTTCTTGTTGCCCATAGCAACCAATCAGAGCTCCCCTTTCATTTCATATAGTGCTCTGAAGAAATGAAAGGGGAACCCGGATTGGTTGCTATGGGCAACAAGAAAAGTCTCAGACCACGACAGTTTTCAGATATGTCCCCCAAAGTGTATCTATCTCTGTATCTACAGTATCTATGTATCTCTCTATCTACAGTATCTGTCAATGTATGTATCTGTCTACCCCCCCCCCCCTCCACCCCCGGTGTCACTGACATTTACTAAACTCATTTAGTATATAGGTGTAAAATCTACATGCTGGGACTTGTAGTTCCTTATCAGCTGACTGAGGCAGCTAATATAGAACTGCCAGCATGCTATACTAGTGTGTGTGGAGTCACAAACCATAGGCTATATATATGTGTGTGTAAAGGACATTCTATCCAGCTACAGTGATTTATCTCAAAGGATGGCAAATGTGGCATGCTGGGACCTGTGGAACTAGAAGTCCCAGCAAGCCCCATCAGCCGTCTTCTGAGATGTGAGAGTGAGTGCATGTGTGTGTGTCAGTATCATTGCTCTGTTCTCCCCCCTAATCCCTCTCTCTTACATGTACACTTTCTCTCTCTTCTCCTGGGAAGTTCGGGACCTGCGGTGACATCAGTCACATGACCTCCCAGCACAGGTCCTTCACCCCCCTTTTAACAATACAGGTTTTATCAAACTTGTATTGTCTCAGTGCTGTTTCTCGGGGTGGGTGGGGCTTGGGAACACCCGTGCCCCCCCACCTTTCACTGCGCCTGCAGGTAGGAACGGCCCTGTGTATGGGGAGCTGCAGAAATGACTTATTAGGTTTTTTTTTCAGGGGAGACCTTATATTGCTAAGCTTGAAAAAAATTGCAGTAGGTCTTATTTTCGGGGAATATCTTATTTTCGAGTAAAAAACCCTAACCGTTGAACGGTTGTCATGGCAGGCAAGGGCCGAATGAAGACCCGTCAAAAAATGTCACAATTGCTTATCTTTTCCCGTTTCACACCATTTTTTCTCCATTTTCCAAATCCAATAAATGGTACCATAAAAAATGCAACTTGTTCCCCAAAAAAATCAAGCACTTCTTAAGCACCCAACTGAAACTAACACAGTTATGGCTCAAGAAGGGTGGGATGGAGAAAACAAACATGCCGTCGTTAAAAATTATTATTGCTGAGTATTAATTTGAATGGTGTACTGTTTGAATATGTTCAGGAAGAACATGTCATTAAATTATTTTACCAAGCCCATCAATGGGTTATAATGGCCTTGCATGAGGGTGTCAGGGACCAGTCAGTGGCACACGAACAGACACAAACAGAGTGAGGCCCTGATACTGGTCCCAACCACTGTCCCTGCCTTTTTGGGGTGCCCGACTCCTTAATAGGTCGGCCCCAAACCAGAAGACTAGGAGCTACACTAATTAAGTGCAGACACAGGACACAGACAAACAAAGATAGAACACAATAAAGAGGGGTCAGACTAGCCAGGTCAATACCGGTAGGGAGCAGAAGTACAGAATCACAGAAAGAAAGAGAAGTCAGTAGCAGAGCAGGGTCAGAATACCGGTCGGGCGCAGAAGTACAAAATCACTAAGCGAGAGAGGAGTCAGTAGCACAGCAGGGTCAGATACCAGAAAGTAATACAGAAGGCAACACTAGCAATATGCAAAAAGACCTCTATAGCAGGCAAAGATGGAAGAGAAGTGATCCTTTAAATAAGGAACCAAGGAAGGCAGAATTGAGAATATAGGTGGAAAGAAACATCAGACCGGATAGGAACAGAAGGTTGTCAATCAAAAGGAGAAAACAATTAACTCAAAGAGTGCTGGAGGATTCCTGGCCAGGGCGTTGGCCAGAAATCAATCAAGCATACAGTGAGGAGAACACAGTTCACACTAGTGAATACAATTCCAAGCATCATGTGAGAAACCAGGGTTTCCGTCGCAACGGCCGCGGTCGGCGACCAGAGCCCAAAGCTGAAGCTCTGTCAGGCATGATCATGACAGAGGGTTTACCAAACTAAAAGGGGTGATCTATCCATCTGCTTGCTTTGGATAGTTACTTTATTTTAGGGACTACGTAGCTAATGGTTGTGCTGCCTACCAAAGTAGGGCATATACCTACCTACTAAATGAGGGGTATAACTGCCTACTATTTTAAAGCAAGTATCCACCCACTATATGTTACCAGTACATATATTTTATATGGGGGCACAAAAAGGACTACATAGGGGGCCCTATAGCTATCTGTGGGCACTTTTACGGTTTAAGGGGTATCATAACTGTGTGCGTCACAAAGGGGGTTTTATTATTACCATTGGATTGGGAGTCTGTATAGTAGTGTGGAGGTGCTGGCTGAAAGAATTCATTATGGTGGTCTAGGCTGGATGGAGATAAAAGGAAAAGTAAATGACTTCAACTAGAGAGGAAGTCACCTGTGAGTCATTAATGTAACTGTACTGTAATCATTGGTTTATATTCAGGAAGAGTATGGTGTTATTCAGGGGTGTAACTAGAATTTATAGGTTTCCATAGCAAAATTAAATGGGGCCCCACCACCTAATGACAATAAACTAAAACAGTAACATAGATAACAATTATTAAAGGTATAAAGATTACCGCCATGTAAGAGAGAATCCACATAGTAGCGCTGGAGAACAGAAAGACACCAACTATTTGTTCCCAACAAAAAGAAACAATGTTTTTTAACCTAAGTAGGGCCCCATCAAACTCTGGGACCCATAGCAATCACTATGGCTATAGTT
Source organism: Phyllomedusa bahiana (assembly GCA_025379985.1). NCBI lineage: Eukaryota > Metazoa > Chordata > Amphibia > Anura > Hylidae > Phyllomedusa > Phyllomedusa bahiana. Next base: position 42,362 of record JAODAL010032849.1, read on the forward strand.
ACACCTATGTTGTTATCATTCAGTCATTATGCTGTGGTGCTTTGTGGTAATGATGTGACAGTATTATTTGGTACCTGTATAGCGGTGTTTTTGGTAATATCATTCTTTGTATACTGTTTTGGTCAGTAACAGTATGAACATAATATTTAGTCCTTGTATAGCAGTATCATTTAATTATTCTATGACTTATTTACAAGTATCATACATAGAAAATTGTCGTACAGCTTATTGTATGTATTTATTGATGTAAAAAGTATTATTTGGGTGAAGATGACATACGTCTCTATAGACCATAGCAATGCTACTGTTTTGGCACTGGTCTGCTGCATGAAGCTGAAATGGCATGATTGGGTGCTTGATAATGGTTAGAGATGTGGCCAGATAAATCCCACCTTGCATTTGTTAGTAAGTATGAACATGCCCAATCCTCGTTTTCTCTCATAGTCCTCTCTGAGAGACAGGCCTCATAGAGAACAGATAACAGGCAGGATTTTTTAAATTTTATGTGAATGTGCAACTTTATGATCTGAGCCATCCCCATAATGTAGAAAATATGGAGGAATTCCAGTTCACCTCATAAATAATAGCTTCTTTACCTTGAAAGTATAAAATTTAGAAAAGACATACAAAAGTCGCTTATGGGTTTCAGACTCTAAAGCAACTATTTTATGTCTTTTCTGGATTTTAAACTTTCAAAATAAAGAAGCTATTTGTTATGAGATGAGTTGAAATTTCTCTCCATATTCCACAATTAACAGTGTTTTCAAACACTGCTCTGTGCTCAACAACACTGGTTAAATCACTGGTAAGACCATACATGGAATATTGTGTACAGTTTTGGGTTATTTAATTTAGAGAAAAGACATCTGGGTGATATAATAAAGATGTATAATTGTATTAGGGGTCGATATAGAAATCTCTCCCATGATCCATTTCTACTATGGACTATATCCAGAATAAGGGGGCATCCTCTACATCTAGAGGAAAGAAGGTTTCTACATAAACATAGAAAGGGATTCTTTACTGTAAGAGCAGTGAGACTGTGGAACTCTCTGCCAGAGGAACTTGTCATGGTGAATTCACTAGCATAGTTCAAAAAGGGCCTGGATGCATTCTAGTGTGTAATAATATATCAAAATATAGTGACTAGGATTCTGTGGAAGGGTCGTTGATCCAGGGTTTTATTCCAATTGCCAGACTGGAGTCTGGAAGGTTTTTTTTTCCCTATAATTGGACAATTGGCTTCTTCCTCATGGAGGCTTGCCTTCCTCTATATTAACACTGGATGGACATCTGCCTTTCATCAACCTTATAAACTATGGGCCTCTTATATGAAAATTGTCTAGGTCGAAGACTTTCTTTGTTATCCATATTAACCATTCACAGCTCCCCTTTCATTTCATATAGTGCTCTGAAAAAATTAAAGGGGGTTTTGATTGGTTGCTATGGGCAAGAAAGAAATTTTTAGACCTGAACAGTTTTCATACATGTACCCCTATGAAACTATGTAATTATGTAATATCTTGAAAGCAGGTTAGCTGGGACTAGGTTTGATCAGTTTAACCCCATATAATTTAAGGTTATGTCTTCAAGGCAAGGATTTCCAGTTCGTTTTTGGACCCGGATTCAAATTTTTTAAAACCATCAAAAACTGACTGTTCTGTGGTGCTAGCAAACTAAATGGCTATTTGATGTACATCATAGTCTCCATTTTGTACCTTAAGCTATGGATATACCAGCTTGCATACCTCTGTTGCTAGGCTTGATTTATTTAATGAGAATTAACACTTTAGTTGGTTTAATTTGTGTTCTAGAAGGGCCTATTATTGTCCTGTCTAGGAGCGTTTTTTTATACCTTATCTCAGACTCTGGGGCTGGTCACTACATGGTACAGGATAATGTAGACCTCTATGCCTTCTGTGCTCTCGCAACACGTAGGTTCTGTCAGCCATTTTTTGTCCCTAGAGCTCTCTACCTTCGCCATTTGCTTCTCATGACTGAAGATTTCTGGACAGATGATGATTAAAGCTCCTGGTGATGATGTAAGTACTTTAACTTTATAACTAAATATCTTGTAAAAGTGTACGCACTATCACAATATTTCTTGTAATCAGTTTTTGATATTATTCATATGCTATCATTTTATCATAATTGATTAATTCCTATTTTAAATAAAGGTTTGTTATGTCCAAATTGACTGATCTACTTTAAAGTCGCATCCAGAACCTGTATTAATAAAACTTGGGAAAACATCCCCATAGACCTCAATAGAACATCTTTCAGGTTTTAGCTGTGTTCACTAGAGATATGCATAGGATCTTACAACATGTATCCAGGATTTATTGTTTCAACCCCAGCCTTTTTTCTAGCAGACAAGGCAGACAGTTTTTCTAGTAGTACCACAAATTTTCCATTTTGTAGCCTGAAGGATCATAAATGTTACCTCTAGACAGTTTACAAACAGCAGGTAGACTTCTGTGGTGTCCAGCAAATCCAAAAGGTTGTTTCTTTCCACCTTGCTGAAATACTCCTGGGCATAATCCATTATATCTGTAAAACTAAATTACAAACAGTAGGTAAACATATATTATACAAATGACACAACAAATTATGTGTGAAAAATTGAATTGATAATTGAGCATTCACTAGACTCTACCTGTATTTCAATAATAACTTCAGTATGACGGAGCGAAGCACTGGTGTTTTGTCAATGGCATCGTCAAATGGGGAAAGAGATCTTGTGTGATGTCCTAGCTCTGGGGTTGCAAAGATAATCACTGATTATATCAGATACAAATATGAAATTCTGCATAAAAAATATAAAAGGGGAAAAACACTTACCAACATCGCCAAAAAGTAAAGACAGAAGATAGTTAATGACCTCCTTGTCTGGTGGAGTGTTGTCTTTGAAGCACATGGTACATACAATATCAACAAAGAATTCATTGCATCGTTTTCGAAACTGGATAATTTTCTGTATTGAATCCCTTGAAATAATACAGAGATGTTAACATACACTGATCTTTTATTATATATTAGAAGATTGCTTATATAGTAATTATCTAATATTTAATTGTTGGTAAGTATTCTGTTGCAAAACAATCCATATTTGCTGCAAAATTGCTCAAGGAATTTACATTTTCCACAGCTTCCTTATCTTTGCCATCACAAAGGCTACTTTACGCTAATGTTTTTATAGAAACTGCAGAAATTTACATTTTTCTTGGCAAAAGAACAGACAAAAGTTGCCTTATATTGCAGAAACTACATTATACTGAAACCACAAGGGCAAGGTCTGTGCAAAACGTTAATATATTTTAGAGGGTCAGCACCATATATATAGACCCTCACAGGAAGGAGCTAACACTAGGTCTAAAAAAGTGTTAGCTCTGTCTATTGAGGCCATACTTCCCGCACAGACATCAGGTTTATGAATTTGTACAAAAACCAGTAGGAGAATAAGAGATACCTAAATAATGGACAAAAGACCAACATATGCCCTGGACACAGGAGAAATATAGCCAAACAACCAAAAAGCCTGGGTCAAGGAAGAAGCACATAGGGAGGAGGATCTGTGTCCCCAACAAGTAACAGATATTATCGGATACCAATACTTATTTAAAATTAAAATCAAATCCCACTCAGGTTTTTCATCAAAAATTGACTTATTTGGTCCAACAAGGAATTCATTTGGGTGTTATTATTTTAAAGAGTCTGAATATCTTATAGCTAGCCATCCATTTTTTTCTATTTTTCATTCATTTCCTAAAGTGCACAAACCCGGTTTCCCCCGACTTTCCGACCGATTGTTGCAGGAATAGGATCCTTAAACAAATGTATGAATGCATGGGTTGATAACTATCTGCAACACCTGATCCCATTAATCACTGGCTTTTTAAAAGATTCTAAATGTATTCTTAATAGTTTCTCACATGTTACTTGGGATCCCTCTTTTGTGTGGTTTACAAGACTTAGCTCTTGTTCTTAAAAATA